>JAULBM010327923.1:0-13182 GCA_032357055.1 Geukensia granosissima | reverse complement strand
ACTGTGTCCACACTTACCCAAAAGATCTTTTGTCCACCTTTCACATTTCAACATGCTGCGGTCGTATTATGTGCTTGTGAAGCACCTCCGTTTTTGTATTGCTGAATGAACAGATGCAAAATACTGGCGTTTTACAGTAAGAGGTTCAGTATAAGACACTCGTGTGAGAGATCAAATGTGCAAAGTTAAAAGAAATAAGACAAATCTGAAACTAACTAAAATATTAATAAATAAGAACAAAGGCCTGGACTCTATGAACTCCTATAAAAAACAGGAGTGGTATCAGGTGCTCGATAAAGGTACCAGTTAAGCACCCCCACCCCATGGGGAATCCTTAATGTCAAAAATCAGTGTCTAGTTTGGAGGTCTAATTCAGAATAATGTCAGTTCATGCCAAGTCAGGAAAGAATCTCTCAAAAAGTTATTTTACAAGTGAAAGTTTATATCAATACTGACTGACTTACTGATTTAAACCTAAGCAATGGACATCCTATTGTTGAGGGGTTTAGTCAAACCATTTGACCAAAACCTTCCACTTACTCAAGAATGATACCTGTTGTATTAAGTCCAGTACTTGTAATATCTGTACTAGATTTTAGTGCTACTTTATCATTTACAGGGCAGATACCTGTTGTATTAAGTCCAGTACTTGTAATATCTGTACTAGATTTTAGTGCTACTTATTATTTACAGGGCAGATACCTTAACAAAAGATGAAGCCATTGGTAAGACAGATTTTTTTTACTTTCATATATGTGTATTGTAAAAATTTTAGATTTTGTGGATTTCAAAGTTTGTGGAAACATATTTTCATACCTGTTCGGGGCTCTATATTTTCATGCAATTTGAGTATCTTGTTGCTGTGTCAGGTTAAAAATTAACATTTTGTGGGTCGAAATTTTTGTGATTAAATCACATGCACGAAAAAGGGAAAATTTAAAACGGTGAAAATATTGCTACTTTTACAGTAATTAATCTGATAATAATATTGAAGTATTTGTATATTTATGACATTTGAAATATGAAATACAACTCTACAATTTATTTCACTTATTAAACTTCTGGATATTATTTTAACCCTGATAAATCTGTATAACAAGGCTATCTTACATACATGTATATATTGAATGTGTCTAGTTTTATTGTTATTTTTGTCATTTTCCTTTTTGATTTCAGCATTATTGAAATCCAAGATGGCAGGGAAAGCTGAAAGAGGTATATACCAGTAATATCATTTGTTTTTTACATGCAGTGTATATTTTATTGACTTCAAGTCAACTGGATTTTAACTCTGTCAGACAAAATCTAACAGCCTAATTTTGAAAAAATTTTGCTTTCAGTTCAAACAGTTTTAAAATATACATCAATACTGAACCCAACAGACCTGATAGTGCAGTAGCCACACTAAACGGGGTCACCAATGAGTGTCATTCATTACCCAAACAACAACTCAACCAGGAACATAAAAAACATGTATACAACTTTGAAAGAACAACATATGAGCTAGGTGACCACATTTGATAGAGGCACATGTTCCCATATTATGTCTATTAGATTACATAGGTGTATGTACTGCACACTTTTACTGTATTGTCAGTGTGGTTAAAATCAGATCTTCCAAAAATTTCTCACTATGTTCTCAAACAAAGATCTGAGGATGCTCCATTTTATATATTACCTTTAATGTCAGCCAATGAAATTTCTGCTTCCAAGATTTTGGAAGTGCCAGTCTTATGACAAATCCCAAGGATGTCGCAAAGGTTATTAGAAAAGAAAATAGAATGGAGCATCGTCAGATCTTGGTTTGAGAATGTAGCAAACAGTTTTACCAAGATTTGATTTTTATCAGATTGATGTAATGTGTGCTTCATATTGCAAATATTAATGTGTATCTGATATTTTAGAGGCTGAAATAAGAAAGAATGGATTTCCTGCCTACACAACTTCATGTGGTTGGTTAGGATACCCAGATGACAAAATTAAAAAGGTATATTTATATTGCATCAAGTTTTCTTCTTGAAAGTATTAATTAAATCTCATATTGTATTTCAGTGCCTTGGATTTTGGTACACACACGTCTTCAATAGGTGCAATTCTTTAATGTAAACAAATAAATTTTCATTATTTTGATATAAGAAAGGGGTATTGAATTCACATGTTGTTTGTGAATTTTGAGAGCTATAAGATTTTTTAACATTGTTGCATCATTTTACTTATTATAACCAAATATTTATCACCCATTTATTACATACATTTACATATTTTGTGCACAACCAACAATATTCGCCCAACATTCAATTTATTGTACTTTTATTTATTAATTTTTTTGGTTTCAGTTGGCAACAGAAGCAATCAGTAATGGAATAGAAAGGTAGATTTATTTATATTAGATAAACTTACTTCTCTAGTGATTCAGGTATTTTTCTGTTTCTTGTATAATTGAAGTATATAATGAGTTTTGTTAATTTATATTCAAGTGATAAAGCAGATACTCACATTTGATTGGCATATCCTATGATTAGATTAATTGTTGGGACATTTCTATTGGCCATTCTGGTAAAGTCTCAATTTGCGAGATTCTCCTTTACTCTGCATGTACATCCATGTACATCATAAAAAAATAGGCCAGGCAAAATAAAATTAATCATAAGAGAAACAAGTTTCACAATTCGTAGGAAATGTTTATCTCTTATCAACACTTTTATTTAATTTCAAAATAATAAACTCACCAGATGCTCGTTTATTTTTTTATTATGAAATTAAATAACTTGAATCGATAACCTGAGATATAAAGTTCCCAGTCGTTGTAAAACCTATATTTATTTTGTATTATTTATTCTGTTAAATTATATTTATAAAACTTTTTGCCATGTTTCAGGTTAAAAAGCAGATATACAGATTCTTAAATCAAGAGCTATGAAATAAAAAAGAATACATGTATTTAAGATTTTTTAGCAGTAAGAACACTGTATTATGGAAAAGACAAATAAATACATTTGTAATCACTTGGCGTCTGTCTGTCGTAAACTTTTCACATTTTAATCAACTCCTCTGAAACAGAGGGTCCATATATAATCAAACTTGACAGGAAGCATCTAGATAAAGATTACTCATTTCCTCCTGATCCATAAAAAAACATGGCCGCAATAGATGATTTTTGTTTCTAGATGGTAGATCCATTAAAAAGTCTTCTACTCTGAAACCACTTAGAAAAAGATAGGTTAATATTCAATATGGAACATCTATGTAAGGTCTTTATAAAGGTTCCTCGTTTTGTCCTTATCAAACAAAAATATAGCCACCATGGAGGATTCTTATTTTCAATTGGCTGATTTATTAAAAAATTTTCTCCTGTGAAACTGCTTGGCCAAATGCATTAATATTTCATGTGGGGCATCTTTGAAAGGTCTTTTATAAACTTTCATCATTTTGTCTCGATCTTAAAAAAATCTGGCCATCAAGGATGATTGATGTTTCTAACTGGCCAAAACACAAAAAAGTAGTCTCCTCTGAAATTACCTGGCCAAATGGAACAATGTTTGACAGGAAGCATCCAAGGAAGATCCTTTCTGAAGTGAAACAACAATCATGGCTACTATTGGTCATTTGTTGTTTGTTTTTTAATTGGCCCAATGTCATATGAGCAATACAGGCTAAGCATCCTAAGCCTTTAGTTAAAAATTGATTTTTCACTGACTTGTGATGTGTAACTTTCAGTTTACTTGAACTTTAATCTCAAAAAGATCATAAGACCTTATCACAAGGTTAATATTGAATTTATATCAATCATTTTTAAAAATATTCTCCAAAATAAAGCCTTTAAAATTTTTTGATTGACAGATTTAAAATGAAGGTTGGATCAGATGTAGAAGATGATATTAGAAGGGCCAAAATCTTCAGGGAGACCATTGGATATGACAGGGTTTGGGTAAGGATAATTTTCTATTGATGCAATAACCATTTAAAATAAGACCTTAGTGAGGTTATTGTAGGTGATGTTACTAATAAAAAAGAAATGTCAGTTTATTTAACTCTTTACCCCACAAAAGCACCTCTGGACACACATCTTTTATATCTGCACAATTCCCTCAGGACTCCTAGCTTCATTTCCACAGGGATTGGGTGGACAAGTGGTCTAGATAGTTGATTTAAACTTACCTGTACAGATCACCTTTACAGGGCGAATTCATGCCTGAGCTTGTGCCATGCAAAAACTGGTTGTGTTTAAATTGCATCACATGTGATAAGGTTTGTCAGTTACCTGCCCAAAGTCGGTGGTTCTCTCTGGGTTCACCTACACAAGTAAAATTGACAGCTGCAATATGACTGAAAAAATGTTGAAATTGCCATTAAACCTTAATCAAACAAAAAAACAAATCATTTACACAGAAGCAGCTGTCAATGCTTTGCTTTGTTAACATTTGCGTGTAAGCAACAGCGGACAACCTTCTATTTATGGTTAACTTGGGTGTGAGACTACAGCCTCAAACTGAACAGGACCTCCCGAGATAATATCATTGGACATTAGAACAGTCCATGAATTACGTCAGACTTTTTTTAATTGCCTTTGTTTTATGAAAAAAAATAAACACCAGTATGATGATTTAAACAAAAATAGTGGCACTCCCATCAAACTATCACAACAATATTTTCAACCAGAGAAAGCAGAAAGCAAATTTGAAGGATTTTGGTAACTAGTCAGATGTAGATCTTCCTTCTGCTTTGGACAATTGTGACATGGAACTGCTGGAAAGTGAAAATAGTAGGAAAATGATGTCGAAACATGGAAATCTGTGCCTTTACCTAAAAGACTGGACCAGTTGTTTTTGTTTTTTTTTTTTCAGAAAATGAAAATATATACTTTATCCTGTTTTTTAAAAACTGACATTAAAATTAAGATTATGTAGGTGTACTTTTATTGTTTACAAAACTGTTGATTTCCTCTGTGGAATGCTTATCAGCGGAGGGTACATTATATGTAATTATTATTCCTGCTGTGGCTAACTGATTGATTTAAAGCGCAAAATTACTCAACTGAAGAATTGGAGAAACAAAATCTTACATTTTAGTGATTGATAATTGGGATAATCATATTTTCTACAGTCTTGATACTTATACTTGCAATTTTCCCAGTAATACATTCCCACTCATAAACAACGGTTTAAGATTTAACTATCTCGACTATAGAAAATATAATTATCAATATCTAACAATGTAAGATTCTTAATATCATATTTTCCATTGTTATCTGGTAGTGTTAAAGATATGTTGAACACTGCATCTATGAGACTTTACTTTTAACTATTACGATGTAAATGTCTTGTTAACCACCTCGGCAGTGTCATGGTTAGCATGCTTGCCTGGTGTGCTGAAGGTAGTGGGTTCGATCACAGGCCAGGTCAAACTAAAAACATTAAAATGGGTATTTGCTGCCTCTCCGCTAAGCACGCAGCATTTAGGAGCAAGAGCAAAGATTGGTCAGCCCAGAGTAAGAATAATGTGTCTGGGTAAATTGGCTTGTTTTCCTGCGGACTGCAGCTTTCATGAGCTAGCACTTTAAAAATCAGGCTCAGCGTGTCGGTGTAGTACAAAGCAGGGTTCATCAATCATCACTCCTCATTATTCTGCTCTGGTCCTGAATATGCATGAAATATTTGCTCCTGGACATTACGCCCCATTCAATCAATCAATAAATGTATTGTTACCAAATTTTGAGATATGTTGTTTTAGCCATTTGTAAATGCATGAAATCAATCATATCGTTAGTTACTGTAAAAGTTTGAAACACATTGTTGTTCAAATCTATTCCAGAATTGATTGTTTGGGAGGGGGATCAGGAGACACTTCTATTTAAATTGAATGGTGGTCATTTTGGAAGGATTTGCCTAAAACAGTGACTGAAAATATGTAATCAATTGAAATTTTATGCAGGTGATGACAGACAAAAATTTCCTCCCGACCTCAAATACATTTAAGTCTGCAAAAACCTTTTTAAAAATCAAAGGAAATAAAACAAGTGCAGATGAATTCTGGCTAGTATTTTTGGATATGATTGATTGTTATAAATATTTTTTTCCAGATGGTGGATGCCAATCAGAAATGGGAAGTACAAGAGTCAATAGACTGGATGACCAAACTTGCCCCATATAAACCACTGTGGATAGAGGAACCTACTAACCCTGATGATGTTATGGGACATGCTGCCATTGCTGAGGTAAGCAACATTACAGAGTTTGTGTCATACATTTAACAGGAGGCATTTGTTTATTCTGTTTGACATATTTTTTATTACATGTCAGCTGACTAGTTTGGTCAACTTTCCTATACTCATTTTCAGGGTTTGTTCATTTGAAAGGGTTTCGCTCACGGTCCCCCCCTCTCTTTGGCTAGCGAAGATGGGATTAAAATGGCTTTAAATCAAATGCTTTCTACAATTTTCCTGTTTTATTGTTTTTATGCTACATAGTTTTAATATTTTTTCTCCATGTCTTGCAGTAGCTCTTGTGAATACTCTCTTCCTCTGAACAAATGACCTGATTACAATTTTAAACCTCTGTAGAAAATTATAAACTCTTTGCAATGTCATTTATGTGCCAACCATTTTTATGGTCCCAAAAGAGAGCTCAGTACTTGATATGAGTAAAGATGTTTAATCATATATAAGGTAGTATTGAAAGTTTTGACATAAAGCTCATAGGATAATGAAATGTGCATCCTGAACACAGTTACTTAATAAAATGATGTACCCAGAAAATATTGTTGGAATGGAATTTTATTCTTTTCAGGCATTGAACCCTCTGGGTATTGGAGTTGCCACAGGAGAGCACTGTCAGAATAGAGTGATGTTTAAACAATTTCTTAAGTCTAAAGCCATGCAGTATTGTCAGATTGATGCCTGTCGACTTGGAGGTGTAAACGAATGTGTAGCAGTTATTCTATTGGCAGCTAAATATGACAGTAATTATTTACTTATCTATTGTCCTTAATTTTTTTTTGTTTTATTAGAAAACCAAATGTGGAGTTCACATTAATAATTAACTAAATAGAACGTTTCTATGTAACTTGTTTGTATATCTGGCCTCATTTTCATGGTTGAGTTACTTTGCAATATTTGCTACATATTATCACATTAAAGTTCATTTCTCAAATGTTAATACAGATGAGACATTTAGCTTTCACACTTGTATTGCTGTTCTTTTTGTTGAAAGCAAAAAGAATCCTATTAATTTTGGGATCATTGGGTCAAAGGCCAAGGTCACAGTGGTTGCACTAAAATTTTTATTTCTGGTAGTTTTCTTGAATATTTCAACAGATCTTGACAGTTTATTTTACTTGTAAGGAAGATGAAAAATCTCAATAATAATGATAAAATTTCTGAGACAATGTCAAGGACAAAGCAGTTATGAATAAAATGAAGTTTGGAATGAAAGTTAGGTATGAAAGAAATATCAGATCTAGATAAACTTGAATGCTTATGATTTTCATTTTATGAATTCTGGTCCTGCAGTAAAAGCTTATGGTCATGCTGGCTTTAATTTTGTTTAAATTTGATTACTTTAATAGTGAACCCATGCTGCAAAGTTTTTCTTTGGACCTGAAAATAAAGTTTTTTTTTTATATTTTGGGGATAAAGAATGATTCAGCTAACACTTAGATTTATACATGTACCATTATTTTTGGAATAAAACCATGATGCCAGATGTGTAACTCTGCAGTCTTCCAATTAGAGATTCAATAGGCTTGCTGATCACAAAGGGCACTCACACAAAACAACAACTCCAGAAACTGGTTATTGAAATACAATTTAAAGCTCTTTATTTGGTTTTTAATGGAATTTCATTTATACATCTGTAAAAATGGTTACTCTTCACAGATTTGTTATATATTGATTCGCCTAGTATTTAACACCTTTCATGCACATAATTATCAGAACTCTTTTATTATTCTATACAATTAGAAACACACATAGTTCATACTAAAATAATTACACAAAATTTGTGTATGTCCCCATGCTGGCAATGTTGGACTTTGTGATCTCGTTTAACATGTAACATTAAACTGTAACTTCTGTTTTCCAGTTCCTGTGTGTCCCCATGCTGGTGGTGTTGGACTGTGTGGTTACAACATGTAACTAAATTCTGTAATTTCTACTTTTATTCCAGTTCCTGTGTATCCCCATGCTGGTGGTGTTGGACTGTGTGGTAACATAATGTTACTGTAAATTCTGTAATTTCTACTTTTATTCCAGTTCCTGTGTGCCCCCATGCTGGTGGTGTTGGACTGTATGGTTACAACATTTAACTGTAAATTCTGTAATTTCTACTTTTATTCCAGTTCCTGTGTGTCCCCATGCTGGAGGTGTTGGACTGTGCGAACTGGTACAACATTTATCCATATTTGATTACATATCGGTTGGTTGTTCTATGAAGAACAGGTTGGATTATTACATATTTATACACAATGAATCAAAATATATAGTTTTTTCTTCACCTGCCACATTCAAGACAAAGGTTTACTACCCAGTACCAGCAGTGTCTTAAACTATTTTGCAAGCTTTATCTCTGAAACTGTTTGACATAATCAATATATTAGTAGATGAACTCACTGACCAGCCATATGTTATTTAAACTTCAATGACTTTGTAAAGCAAATTTGAAAATCTGGGACAAGTTTTCAAACTGTTATACCTAAACTCACCACATTTGGTCTGTAATTAGACAGGCAAAAAGACATTTGAAAAATGACAAAAGTAAAATATGTTTTCATGATATTCAACTGTGTGTTATACAGACTTCATGGCTTTCTTGTGCCAAAAATGGATGCACTTTATACTCTAATATATACAAAGGTCAAAATGTAAATATGGTGAATAATGAGGTTTGAAAACATTTATTTGTGGTGATCATGTATTTAATCAAGTCGTGCCTCAGTTTTGTCAAAATAAAAATTATTTTGTTGTCTTATCATTCATACTTTATAATACATTTTCTTTTATAGATTGTATTGTTAGTTTTGTTTACTTGCAGAATGATAGAATTTGCTGATCATTTACATGAACATATGGAAGCACCTGTTAGTATAAAAAATGGAAATTATCAAGCACCAACTGTGAGTATTCCCATTAATTAAAAAAAAACCTTTAATTGTCAAGTCATTTCAGATTTCTAATTATGCTCACCATGGTGAAGTGAAGTTAATTTGTACTAAATAAAATATTTTTATACAGTAAATTTTTGGGTTTTTTCTGCAAAATATTTATTTAGCCTTAGATTAGTGTAGAGATAGATTAATTTGGGTTAGGATGTGGCTGTTTCAGTAAGCAACTGAGCATAGTCTAAACCTGCTTCACTTATATTGGCCCATTTTTCAACCTTATTTTATGCAAATATTATCTCATAACAATAAGACTTTAGTGCTGCTGAAATACTGCCAGCATTAAAATCAATCAGAGAATATTATATGTTCCTGTATCGCATCCCAATATCAACCACCAATATCATACAGAGAGTGTTAGCTCAGGGGATGATACTAGTCAAGGGTTAATATTGGATGTGATACAGAAAGAGCAATATCATATTATGTTTATCATACATTTAAACAAAAAAAATTCTTGGTATCACAGTTTACAGTTGTGACATTGTGTGATCAGTACCGTTTTAAAGGGTATATTAAAGGCATGATGACATCAATATCAGTCACAGCACTCAAATTTGGCCAGTAAATTTCTTCCAGTATTGTATTTGCACATCACATGTATATGATTAATATAAATAGCATCTATTACAGATAAATGTACAAGGAATGCTGATATTTCTGTTGCACATTATTTATTGAACTTTTTGTCTAATTGAAGCCCATTCCAGTAAATTTTATCTTTTGTAGGTGCCTGGGTATTTAGTTGGCATCAAAGAAGAGTCCCTGAAGCAGTTTGAATATCCTACTGGTACTGAATGGCAGAAGATGTTTGCAGATGGCACATTTCAACCAGATATTTGAGTGGCATCCATAGCATTTGTTAATTGTTATTAAAGTCCACAAATGCATTAATGACAATCAATAAAAATCCATATAAATTTACCATAGTAAAAGGAGAAATGATTTTATGATGAATGACCACAATAGAATAGACATTGGTAATGGTTAACAAGAGTGTATCTGTTGGGAGTTTATACACGGTTCTAATTGTCTAACAGTATTATACAGACATGATTTTACATTTAAATTTATTACTCAGTAAGAAAAGGAAATATTCAGTTGCTAACATTTTTATTTGTGGAGCTTAAATTTAATAATTAATGTATAAAGTGGGAGTCACATACATATGTATTTTCAAATTATTTTTGTTAGCAAAGCTTTTTTAAAACCTTCCAGAATATCTTCATGTAACAGCAATGCAAAAATAGGTATTGCTTCTTAAGACATTTACCAGAATACATCAGTAAGGCTGATTTTCATTTATGATAAAATTAGATGAAAATCTTGGTATCATATTTAGAATAATCAATGCTGGATTTAAATTTCCATCATCTTTCATTGTTTGAGATATGCATTGAGAATTTGCTGGGTATGCACTATTTGGCTCAGACAAATATTGAAGGCTTCTTGTGAAGGTTGCTGTTGATTTTTGTGATAATTTTTTAATTATATTTTATATAACTTTTTAAATGAATAAAATATTTTGTTAGAATATGAATTTTCTTTTAATTTTACTCACAGCCATTTATGTATTCTTCAAAAACTTGCAACTTACAATTACTCAAAGGTCATAGTTCATCAATTGCATTGAACTGTTAAAAGGTCAGATTACTTAATTTAGAAAATATAGCAACCAAAGCCCTCTGTATTTTGTAAATATTTTGGCTTCAATCTTGTTATACATGTAAATACCAAGCTATAGTTTCTATATAATAATAGAAGAGAAATACATGTAAAAGAAGTATTTCTTTCATAAATTGAATATATGCCTTGGTGGTGTAATGGTTAGCATGCTTGCCACTAGTGCGGTCCTGGGTTCAATCCTTGGCAAAGACAATAAATTTGGTATTTGCTGCTTCTCCGCTAAGAACACAACATTTTGCAAAGACTGGTTGGCCAAGACTCAGAATAGTGTATCTGGGTAAAGTGGCATGTCTTCCTCCGGACTGTTGGTTTCATGAGCAATCATGTTAAAAATCCGTCCAAGTGTGTTGGTCTGGTAAATGCTTACAAAATGCTTAAATGCTAAGTACATAGTAGGGTTCATTAATATGCTCTAGCTTTGTATTTGTGTCTTGTATTGTGAGATGAGTATTCAGATTCTTTTGACATCCTCTTGTTGTTGCATATTTTCCATATATACCGGTAGTGTTAAAATACAAAATTTTTGTAACATTTTTGCAGCTACTAAAGTTTCAAGTCTGACCTTGAATTGGTAAGTTGTATCATGGGAAGCATGTTAAGGTTTATTGGACATCCACCTCAGGTTCATCACCTTGAATTTGATGGATTGCAGAGATCCTTGTCAAAAATCAAATGAATTTTTTCACAAGATTGGTCACCAAATTTTGACCACATGCTTAAAAATTTCTTAGCACTGCACCAATAGTAATTCAAATTGAAAAAAAGAAATCTGGATTTCATTATGTTTTCACAAGTTGAAATGGTACACTTTCAAAAATAGTGTTGCGTATCTAAAATCTTGTGACATATAAAGGCTTTAGTGGTTTGCGCAACAAAACAGTAATCAAAAACATTTTTATGCACCCATTTGAAACCATTCATATCTCTATTTGAATTTATTATGAAAAAGGAACATCCCCTATCTTGGTGGTTTCCTGTGGTTATTTGCATATTGTCCATTCACTCAAGTCACTTAAATTGGTTTTTATACAACTGAAAAAATTGCAGTAGTTTTATGGTATGGCACTGTTGTGGGGGTTGGTGTTGATGCTGGCTAATGTAGACAGGTTGGTTTCGGCATGATTACTCTTGTTCAACTTAATCAATCCTTTTAATATTTTGAGACATTGAATTTTGACGTTAAAGGTTTTCTTTTTTCATCTATTTTTTGGGGAGGGATTAAAAGGGGTTTTTCTGTTATTTTAATGTTTGTTCCCTATTTCTTGTCTGATTTTAATGGGTTTTTTCTTTGTATTCTCCAGGACAAGCCAACATAAAAAGCCACATGCATCATGACTTCTCTCTTACCTTTATTGTGATATATTGGGTCCATAAATAACCATGCATCAATTTTTGGAGCTTTTTTATTTCTCAAAGTGACCGAAAAGTAATTTTGCGTCATTTTGTGGGGTATTGGAAAATTTTATTTTTCATCAGATTTTGATGAGATTTGTCGTATTGAGAGCTTTCATTTTGTCAACAGATTTTCTCTATCTCTTAATATTTTGAGCTAAAAGGGATCAAAGTGGGGGAATTAAATTTTGTATATTATGAACAATTTTTATTTTTTCATCTGATTTTGAGGATAATGTGGGTCAAAATGATCACTTATCCAGTCATATTACTGTGTCAGCACTTACTGTGTCCAGCAAAATACAGTGTCCTCACTTACCCAAAGGTTCATTTGTTCACTTTTCACATGTCAATGTGCAGCACTTGCGAAACATCTCTGTTACAAAACATGAGATATGCTCATCAAAGAAAAATCCACTGCAAATTCTGTCAATTAACTTTACATACATGCACTACGTTATAGTTAAACGTAAACGAAGAGTTGGAGCAATCATTCCCTCTAAAGAAATTAAAATCCACAGAGAAAACAAGATTATGATGCATTATGTTTCGGAAAGAGTTTATGTGTGCACTTGAGCTTGCTACAGAGACCCAACATATTGTTCATTCTGCCTCTTTTCTGTTCCTTCCACTGAAGAATAATATCAAACACCAACAAAAATACAAATAAAATCCCCCTTGATTAATTTTATCTGAAATAATCTTTTTCTTAGTCTAACACACAATGTATTGATTAAAGGGCTTTGGTTTCATGGTAAGTGTACAAGTCTAAAGTGCAGAAGATCTGGTTTCATGCTAAGTGCACTGGTTTAAAGTGCAGAAGATCTGCTTTCATGGTAAGTGTACATGTCTAAGGTTTCATGGTAATTGTACAGGTTTAAAGTGCAGAAGATCTGCTTTCATGGTAAGTGTACATGTCTAAGGTTTCATGGTAATTGTACAGGTTTAAAG
>JAULBM010327912.1:0-13182 GCA_032357055.1 Geukensia granosissima | reverse complement strand
ATGGATATCTTCCGACTGTCATGAATACAAATCCGTTCCAATACCGGTTGTGACTAACATCGATTGTGACTATACACTGGCTTTGACTACTGAGTAACACGTCGGTCGCCACTAGTAGAGCAGGAGTTGCTTACCCTCCGGAGCACCTGAACTCACTCTTGTTTTTGAAGGTTTCGTGCTTTTCCAGCTTTAGTTTTCAGTGTAGTGTTTTGTGTTCTATGTTTGTCTTTCGTTTCATATTGTTGGCCGTTGTATTGTCTGTCTTCCGACTTAACGATTTCTGTCTGCCCCTTTGGTATCTTCGAGTTCCTTGTAATTGATAGATCTTTAATTGGACAAATTTTGGTTGTGATGTTTTTATGCGATCTATATTAAAATTGATAAAATTGTATCAAACATTGTATCAAACATTGTATCAAACATTGCACCAAATTAATCAAAGTATCAGTATTTTCACATTTAAAGCATGTGCCATGTGACCATTGTAGAACTAATTAAACTAAAAATTCAATTCTGTTGTATTTTCTTTTTAAAGACATCATTCAATACAAAAATATAAAATAATAGATATTAGCCTTTTTCATTTTTAGCCCAATCCTGGGCAAAAAATGGGACCCTCGTCCTTTATTTCAGAAAATTTGCTTCCGTCATTGTTTAGATTATCTCAAATTTGTCCATTGTCTTTGGACTTAGTATGCGCCTATGATAATTCAATTGGGTATTCAACACACGGAACATAAAATACTTGCTAAAAACTTTAACAATTGTATGAATATTGATGAATGCTGTTTCGAGTAGAATATATTACATTTTAACATTTTATTAACGTATTCATTGTATACCAAAGTGTTGAAACATTTCTGAATATACGTCATTAATAATGTATCTTTTGTAATGCTTTATTAATGTCACAAGCTAAAGTTTAGTTTTACAAATAGTTATTTCATATCAGATCAAAATTAATTGAAACTATTTCATTTCTAAAAGACAACATTTGTTATGCTTAATTATTTATAAAGATACAAGTTAATATCATGATATTATAGAGCAAAATCATGACCGTAATCATAAAATGCCTGTTTTGATTTGCAAATGGAGTATGACTGTATATGAGAAAGCCATCCATAAAATATAGATAACAAAACACTTCAGTTTACCCAAAGGCCTTCAATAATGGAAAATATACACACAGTAGGTCAAGCTGTAAATAGCCCTCCCTAAACAGTAACAAATACGTTCTGATATGTTGTCAGAATATCTGATTGTCTCAACCGCTGTTTTCCGCAGTGTTTTCGTAGTTTTGTGAATTGGATAAAATCTTAGAACCGCGTGCTCAAATTTTATCTTTTGAACAATTCCACGAAAAACAATAAGATACTCTCACAACATATCAGAACGTGTTAACAGTAAAATATAAAACCATTGACATCTATTGGATTACAGGTTCCAGGATTGTTCAAGACACATAAAGTATGTGACGTTTTAAGCGTTCAAAGAGTACAAGATATTTATTATGTTACCATCAGGATAATTAATCTGATCAGAAATTATTTTATAGTTTATATGAAAGTTAAGCCTATAAAACTGTTACAAGGAATACAATATTGAAATTATGTAATATTATTTCTTTTTATTAACGCAAGAAAACAAAAGAACAGGACTACGCACAATTATTTCACATATATAACTTCCATACCAAACTAATTTTTAATAATAAAGGAATACCCAAATCAGAAAATCCTTTGTTCTTTTTTTAATTTGTTTCAACGTTATCTGTCTCTTTGAACTCTTGTAATCTCTCACATGAGTATTCTACCAAGATAGGCCTAGATATAAATCAATATAAAGATCAACCGGGATATAGCCTAGATTAAAATCAATATCCCGGTCAACCGATATATAGGCCTAGATATTAATCAATATAACGGTCAACCTATAAATAGACCTAGATATAAATCACTGTAGCGGTCAACCGAGATATAGGCCTTGATATTCAATGTAACGGTCAACCGAGATATATACCTAGATATAAATCAATATAACCGTCAACCGAGATATAGACCTAGACATAAATCAATATAACCGTCAACCGAGATATAGACCTAGATATAAATCAATATTACCATCAACCGAGATATAGGTTAGATATTAATCAATATTACGGTCAAACTTTTACCCTTTATATATTGAGATTGCCCCTTCTTCTGCATAAACTTGGTTTCCATACATTTGTAGTATTTATAATATTATTAAACTGCTGTTAAATTTACTCCAAATATAACCACCGAAAGTCAACATTTCTTTGGAACAACAGATCTTACATCAGGTATGACTACTGCTGGTCCGTTTAACACTACTGATATATTTACATCTGGCTTATGAAATCTGAACATCCAGCTTTCTTACATTACAAAAAGATAAAATACTTACTAATTCACTGATACAGCTAAGGCTATATTTTCTATCATGCGCTACTGAGGAGCGCCTCTCAAATGTACCACACTCCTTAAAAGAGTTTATAAACACACAGTTTAATGTTTTGAGCCATAATAATAGCAGTCAATGTAGCAAGCTGCATATTCCCACGCTATACTGTCATAACAAACAATTGAAATAGAAAATAACGGGGACGACCTAATTATTTATATTGTACACGGTAAACTACTTTTCTGCTGGATTTGTCTGCCTGTTTCGGTTTTTTTTTTGGATATGAATACTTCCTTATACAATGTTTGGAGCTTCCTATTTTTGTTTATCAAATGCTACTGATGAGAAGTTACTCCATGAAATAAAATTTGGCTTTATAAAAATTTTCCACATTTGATTTAGCATTGGTAAACTTGTATTTAGACAAACCGTGAAACTTAAAAAAAATCTGTTGTAAAAGGTCGGAAATTTGAACCCTTTATATTAACATTTATAGACATGAAAATAACTTCAACACGCGTTTTCGGTCTTCAACCCAGGGATGAATCCTCTATATTTATCGTCACGATAATACATGGTTTAGGTTGAAGATTTGAAAATTTCAAGATTACTTAAAATCCAAGGTAGCCCTTCTGCTGGGGACATTAGTAACAAAAAGTTTGGGCGTGAACATGAGTCGGTTTTAAGATATTTTAAGCTTTCTAGAAATAAGAGAACATGCGCTTAAAAATAAATGTCTACCAATTGCAATGCTGAATAAAGATTTAGATGTGACCTCTCATCAGAAGCATTATAACCAAAACATAAAACTCATATCAAAACAAACCGAAATGGTTTGCCAAATCAAGGAGGTAAGACATGTACAAAAATGTACAGTGTGCAATACAAAAAGAGGCATTTGTCGTTATTTCGGTTTCATAATTTAACTAATTCTTAGAAATATATCATTTATGACAAATTTGTTGTCATGTCCAGCAATGCAAAAACTTTACACCAACTGTGTTTCCAACCAGTTATGTCGTTACAGCAGATATAACCATCCTTTTTACATCGCTTCTAAACTATGAAACCGCATCGGTGGTGTTATAGTTAGTTTTGCTTCGAGCGCAGAAAGTGCTGGGTTCGATCGACGGTACTTGCTCGTTCTCTATTAAGCACACAGAATTGGAGAAATAGTACAGACTGGTCGACAAAGATTCAGAATATTGTGTCTGGGTAAAGTGGAATATCTTCCTGTGGACTGTTGCGTTCGTGAGCTAGAACATTAAAAATCAAGCTCAGCGTGTCTGTCTAGTACAAAGCAGGGTTTATTCGTCATCACTCATCGTCAATATGCTCTCGTCTTGAATATACACGAAATATGTGCCACTGTACGTTCAGCACCATTCATTCAATCAACAAAACTATCGAAAAAGGAAATAATTGATGATAAAATTTCCTCTAGTGTAACGACTATGATCTTTTTATGTTATTACTGAACATTGGATACCAAAGTTACCTTAGTATCCTCACAAGCATCGTTTCATAGCCAGATCTGCCAATGCCGAACAACTAAGACACGAAGCATTTGATTTTCGGGGATTTTTATTTTCGGACACTGGCTTTTGTGAAATAAAAAAGCGGACCAGCATATGGACTGTTCGGCCATGGAAATAAAAACAATTTTTCCAAAGAACATTCTCACATTTACTTTATATGAATATAATAATCTGGCCCGCTTATTGGCCCGCATACAAATCCCAGCTCCTTGAAAAGCAAATGACCCATGCCTAATTTTTTTTACAATATTAAGGCAGTGCAACAACAAGAAAGCATTAATCAAAGGTCTTCTGGAAATTTGATTTTTCTACCATCTATCCATGCCTTACGCACTTTTCAAATAACAGTTCTTATTGACCAGGGTTTTCGAAAACAGAACGGAGAATGAAGATACAAAAGCATTATTGTCTTTAGAAACAAGACTTGCTTTGTTCAACACCACGTTAAACCAAATAAAAAATGAAAAAGGAAGATTTTTGAAAAATGAGAGCCTTCCTTATTGACAAAACATCTGTCCAGTTTTGTGAATTTATATCCCAGATGATCGACATCCAGTGAGCACTTATTGAGTACCTCTCCTTGTCGACATGCTTCTTTACTTATTTGAAACTTGTTTCTATTCAAAAGTTATTGCCGGAAAAAAGAAACGGTTACATTCAAAATTCTATTATAAATTGATGAATTCAACTTTTCTATGGACTTATAACCACTCTGGATAACAAGTAAAAACCAAATAAATACATCAGCCAATCAACAAATATTCTGATAGATAGAATGTCTCCATCTGGTATCGAATGCATGATTATAAATTGGGAATGTTTTTATCTTCAAACAGGAAAAACACTGTTGCTGTTACCAGTTACGGTGCATTGGTAAATCAAAACATTGTATTAAGCAATTTGAGCAAAGATGATATTCAAATTTAGGCTGGTAAACAATTTAGTTATGAAAATAATGAAATAAGTATATGTATAAAAATATGATATTGAAAAAAAAACAACAAAAAAACAATACAACAAAAACAAGAAAGTGAAAATTTGCAATTTTAATGGGAAGTGATTGATTTATCTTTAAGAATTTGGTCATATGTCAAACTTTTTAATCTCTTATCTAAACTTTTTTTCCCAAGCGACTGTGTTTCCCTCTATCATGTAATGTGGTCAATTATTGTAATTGGCAGACACCCGAAATGTTCGTAGAAATACCTAGTAAACCTCGAATGACAACTGTATAAGTTTGTGGTATTCTACTGAGTAACACGACGGTTGGCACTAGTGAAACACTCCGGAGA
This sequence comes from Geukensia granosissima, assembly GCA_032357055.1. Classification (NCBI taxonomy): domain Eukaryota; kingdom Metazoa; phylum Mollusca; class Bivalvia; order Mytilida; family Mytilidae; genus Geukensia; species Geukensia granosissima. The sequence goes on along the minus strand of JAULBM010327912.1, from coordinate 7,925 downwards.
CGGGCATTTGCTCAAACTTTTCATTGAAAGCCCGCTGTCAAACACCATTACCTTTTTGTCGCGAATTCTGTCTTATTAAACCTGTCCTAAAGGTCGCTGATTGTCAAACCCTTAAAATCAATGAGATATGTTCCAGCACCGTTACCATGGCAAAGTGCTTAAAAGAGACTAGCGGTCAGTTAATTTATTGAGGATGAAAAGGAAAATTTTGATGAAGATATTTCTCGTGCTAAAATGTCATCCGGCGATAAACTTTGGAAATATAGGAAGAAAATGAAGGACAAATGTGGAACATATTCTTAAAGGAATTCGAAGGATTCTCATTGGTTAATATCTTGGCGGGAAGTACATGTGATCTCTTCCCATTCTTTTAATATCTAGGCAAGGGTGCGGACGTGTCTTTACGCTCACGGCAAAAGGTAGATATATTTAAAAAAAAAATATATGTTTGAGTAACATATTAGGCATAGGTTGCCATAGACCTAGGTGGTCTTAAAAAGCATGAGTTGCTTTCAAGCCTTGGTGGCCGGGAAATCTCGAATATGAATTTGTAAAACACGTGCTTGAAGGTCATTGGAGACATTTGAATTTGTACGATTGTTAATTGTTTAAGACAATATGGAAAACAAATTTTATATACATTTGTGTATTTTGACGAATATTTGTGAATTCCGCTGATATTTTTTCTCGTTTGTGGTGTTATTTTAACCACACATCTTAATTGATTAAGATCAGTTTTATTTTTGATGATAATTGAATTCCTTTTTAAACGTAACTTAAGGTAAATAATCGATATGAATGTTATGGCCTTGAACGTTATTTGAATAAGGTGTGTTCGATTTATTTTATTTATTCAGGCGTGAAAGTTTTGTTGGCCATTTAAACTTAATTTGGTTTTATCTATTGTCGTTTCAGATGGTACTTCCGACAGTGTTAAAGAAAAAGCATACTTTACGAGATATCAACATGTTACCCGTTGTAAAGAGAATCCGCTCGGGGAAACCGGACTCGTTGAAGGAGTTTGCCAGGGTCTCAAAGGACATAAGAACAGAATCCTTAGACTATGAAGAGATTGACGGTCATGTTTCCTCTCTGACTGGCGAAAGTGTAGGCGAGGTGTTGATGATGGCTGGACGGAATGATAAAAGCGTGGACGAGGCCAGATGGGCGATCCATTGCATTATATTATATGCTAATGAGTTTGGTCAGCCAAGGGGGCAAAATTTGACACAGTCTAATGAGGTAAGTAAATTTATGTAGTATTAGGACTAGCCTCGAGCTACCTACAGGTTCTGCAATTTTGTTTACTTTTATCTGTATACCAAAATTATATGATTGGCGGATTCGCATTGACCCGTTATGTGTGCATAGGCGGTTTACATTTCATGTTCATACTATAATAAAGTTTGTTTTGGAGGTTACATAAGGTGAACTTGATATTGAACCACCTTCGTTAATAATGACAATAATATAATCTTTAATAATACTAATTCCAGTTTAGTATTTTTTTTTCTACAAGCAGAGATTACATAATTATAATAGTTTACTGAAGGAAGGGCCTTAGAAAATTTCTTCCATTTTTGTAGATTGGACGGGTTTTTATTAAGAAAAAATGTAAATCAGCTGTCGATATTTGTTTTATAAATAGTCGTTGTTCTGCAAATAGTAATTATTTTAAATAAGTATTTATACTTTAATGTTAGTCTTAATCTATTTTAGAATGCTGGAACTAGTGCAGAGGCAGATAACAACAGCAGTCCGAATCCTGGTGCAATCAATTCTAAGAGGAAACGGGACGACGATAATGAAAGTCTGGAAGATAGAATAACATCCCTTGAAAAGTCGACAAAAGTAGAAGCAGTGAAAGATTTGAAGGAGAAGGTGAGGATGTTATGCCTTCAGTCTGAACCTAGCCACTCCTTAATTCTTTTAACGCTTGATGAGCTGGCAAAGGTTTCGAGGAGATTAGGGCACGAGGAGGCCGATTTATTTGATGAGTTAGCTAGACAAGCTAACAAATACCAATCCAAGTTGGATATAACTTCTTTGTGTCTTTCGGTATTAGGCGGCAAGGCCGCAGATGTAATCACAAAAGCCATTTCAAAATGCCTTAAAACAGAAGCAAAGTCTGATTGTAAGAAGACGGACTTGTGCCCACAGCCGGAGAGTTCACCATTACATAATCTCTATGCTCCTTATCCGGTACCTTACTCTTTCCCGGCATCGTTTGGAGGTTTTCCGCGAGGATCCCGTTCAAGGCCCAGACAGTTTCGTCCAAGGGGAGCTTGTCATTTCTGTGGTAGCTACCAACACATGGTTAAAGATTGTGAGAAAATGAAAGCCGCTAAACCAAAAGATAAACAGTAGACGAACGTACACACACATGCATTGGCAAAAGTTTTTTGATTTAGAAAAAAAAAAATAATAATAATATGTAATATGTTATCTTGGTTGTTATTTATTCTTTAGAGAAATTGATTTTAATAGTTTATGAAATACATGTACGGTGTTCAATTATTTAAAAGGGTATTGTTATGTAAAAGGGAGGCTGTTCAATTTTAATGTACTTGTCGAAATAGTTATCGATTAATAACTTCATGCAATGAACTGCTTAATTGGAGGCGAGCCCTATTCTATTTTAAGTAAATGCATTTGTGACATATTTTAGAGGTGATCAAATCAGTAAAATTTGGAGAAAAATAAATTATGGAAATAAGTAAATAAATGAATAGTTGATATGGTAGTTTTAACAACTGATACCCTTTTAAATCATTGAAATTTCTTCGCCATCAATTCAAGGGACACTGATGCCCTAGTGGTACGCCACGCGAATTGTAGGCGAAGGGATTTCTCCTTGTTGTGTGCTTATGCTGGCTCGGTTGTTTGATTTTATTTTCTTTTCCGTGTAGGAAACATGGTCAGCGGGAGGAACCTCATCTTTTGTGAAGGTGCCTTTTTGGGAGGTGAATAGTGGCTTCAATCCAACAAATGTTTGTGTTAGGGAAAAGCCAGCATGGGTAACACTACGAGGCGAAATCCCTTCGCCTACAGCACGCGTGCCGAATGCAGAAGAAGTGTTAAAAAATGACGCCGATTTTGATATAAATTGTTTGCCCCTGAGAGATCCAAAGCATTTCGTTAGTGGTCAGCTACATAATAATCTTACAAATTGGCAGGCTATTTTAGGAGAGGAAGATGATTGTATTAAAAATTGGCTTGAGCATGGTGTAAATGTCAATGACTTCTTTCGGCGCTTTAAAGGAAATTTTAAAGGCAAATCGTATGATTGTGAAATACCCCCCAAACAGTACTTTCCAAACTCTCAGAACTGTTCAAATCATGCTGATTTTATTCGAGATGAACTTTATGAGCGAATATCAACAGGTGCTATTAGGTTATTGGGTAGAGTTGGAGAATGTGTCCCCCCACGTATCATAATGCCACTTACTGTAGAGCCTACCAAGCCACGACTCTGCCACGATGAAAGGTTCTTGAATCTTTGGGTAAAAGATTTGCCCTTTCATCTCGAGACTCTCAGGGACATACCTAGACTTGTTGGTCAAAATTCCTTAATGGTTACATGCGACGAGAAATCAGGATATGATCATGTTAAATTAAGTGAGAAGTCGCAAACTTTCTTTGGTATACAGTTTGGTGGTTTCTTTATGACGTGCACTACACTCCCATTTGGGTGGAAAGCCTCAAGTTTTATTTATCAAACTATAGGTATGCGTGTTACGTCCTACTTGAGAAGTTTGGATGTGTTAAATACACTCTACATTGACGACAGATTTGCTGTCACGAAAGGTTGCTCATCACTAGGCGACCGTGAAGATGAATGTAAAAGACTAGCATTTGTACTTCTAAATTTATTAACTAGATTAGGCTACACGCTATCTCTAGGAAAGTGTTCCCTTGAGCCATCCAGCTGTAAAAAATTCTTAGGATTTTATGTTAACTCTGTTGAACAAGCCTTTTTCCTGCCTGATGAAAAAAAGCTCAGCTTCTCTGTATTGAGAGAATATATGATTTCATGTGACAAAATTGATTTAAGAACTCTGCAGAGATTTTGTGGTAAATGCATTTCGATGTCTCTTGCAGTTCCCGGGTGCAAACTTTTTTGTAGAGAAGTTAATCTTGCAATATCCCAGTCTACGAAGAATAGTAGACCTGTTGATGTATCAAATGCGTTAAAGTCTGAACTGGAACATTGGCGATTTTTGGATAATTGGTCTGGGTGCTCAAAATGGCGACCAGAATTTCATAGGTGTATCGAAATGTCGACCGACTCATCGGGTTTTAGGTATGGAGCCATAGCTAAGTTAGGTGAACAAATTATAGAACTAGGCGATTATTGGGCCGATAGCGACTCAAGACCCATTCATGTAAAGGAGGCTGATGCCATTTTGAAATCTCTCTTGTCTTTAGGAGATAAATTACTGAATTCTAGAGTTGACATAAAAACTGATAACATGGCAGTAATTGGTTCGTGGAATGGACAGGGGAGCAAATGCCATATGTTGAATGACATTTTGAAATCCATTTTCAATTTTGTAAAGGACTACAATGTAGATCTAAAGTTAACTTATTGTCCGACATATTTGAATATAGCCGATGCCCCCTCGAGGAAGTTAGAGATCTCAGACTCTATGCTGAGTGAAGAGTCTTGGCATCTTGTTGAACAAAATTTTGGTCCGCATACAGTCGATTTAATGTCTTTAGATTCCAACGTCATGAAGTTATTTGATGGCACGCCACTTAGACATTTTACCCCGTGGGTTACGCCTTGCTCGTCAGGGGTTAATGTGTTTTCACAGAATCTCAAGAATGAATCGAACATGTATGCATACCCTCCTTATATATTGATTTTTCCGTTACTGTGCTTGTTACAAGAACAGCAGGTTGCATGTACTTTAGTCGTTCCGGAAATCAGTCCTAGACCGATTTGGTGGCCGATGTTGAAGTCCGCAATGAACAAGTTCGTATATCTTGGTAAAAAGGGTCAGAGGTCGGTAATTAAAACTCCAAGTAAAAACGGGTTCGTGATGGACAATACTGGTCTGAAATGGCCATTGTTAGCATGTAGGGTTGCATTTTGTTGAACACTAATGAAATAAATTTTGTTGAACACTAATGAAATAAAATTTTTTACAAAATTGTTATAATTCAATGAAATAAGTACATTAAATTACAGGTTTATGTAGACAAGATGATTATACAAGATATTGACTGGGATCTGATTGATGGGCGGTTGAAGGAGTTGGACAGAGAAACGGTGTCTTCAAAGGCTTCAAAACGAAAGAATAGTCTATATGATGTCTTTGTACAATTTGTCCAACAATCTGGTCAGTCTAGTTTACTAAATTGTACACCAAATGATGTTAGGAGATTTTTGGTTTGGAAAGACAAATTTGGTAAAACTACAGTACATAGCATCAAATGTGAATTTTTGGGTCAGCGTGAAAACCTTACTTGTGGATGTCCTATGCGTTTAGCCTCTGCAACTGTTGAGCATATTATACTACAATTAGTAACTATTTTTGAAGAGCATGGTTTAGGAAGAACTTGGGATATCTTCTCGAAGTCCGGTAACCCTGCTACTGCACCTCTCGTAAAGGAATATTTAAAGTTAATTCAGGAGGAACAGGCAAAAGCACATATTTTGCCGAAGCAGGCTAAGCCAATATTTTTGAATAAAGTAAAAGCCATTAGTGCTTTTATTCAAAGAGAGCTTCTGTTTAAGGGTTTACCTATAAAGCAACAATATGTCCTTATGAGGGATCAAGCCTGGTTCAAGTTGCAATTTTTTGCAGGAGACCGCGCAAGTGATTTGTCGCATGTCGTCTCTCAGGAGGTTAAAGTGTTGAATGATAGCTCGGGTCTTGTTTTTCAACATACTTTTGGTAAGACACTGAGAGGGGATAAAGCAAAACATAATACATTTGTGGTTAAAAAGTGTGATGATTTAGAGGTTTGTCCGGTTCGTGCGTTACATAACTATGTAGAGTTCTGTAGGTCGCATGGAGTTAATCTATCGACAGGATATCTATTTAGAATTGTAAATGAAAGTGGGAAAGTTCTTGATCAGGCTGTAAATTATTCTGTAATGTACGAAAGACTGCAATATTATCTCGCTACTTTAGGCTTATATGAAGGCGAAACCCCACATAGTTTTCGTTCAGGTTGTGCTGTAACAATTGCATTATCTGATGCCGCGAGTAACGTTGACCAAGCTATGGAACATGTTGGATGGTTCGGAAAATCTAGTGCAGAGTATTATAGCAGAATGCACTCTCTTGTGGATGCAGGTGTAGTAGCAGAAAAGCTAGCCAAATCGGTAGGTGAAGCTGAAAGCTATGAAAAAGAATTTAAAGATAAGGCGGATTATTGTGATCTCAGAAACTTCTTAAAGAAATGAAAAGGTTGTAAACTGTACTGTGTGTGTGTTTGATTAAAATTTTTATTTTGATTTTTGAGTTTTGGGAAAAGCAATGAATTTTTTTTAAGGATATTGTATTAGATGGATTGCTTTTGTATATGGGATAATCTGGAGTTTTGCTTCCCATAACTTAACATGGACTGAATGCAAAAGATATTGATCACTGAGGATATGGTATGATCCTCATTGGTTAATATCTTGGCGGGAAGTACATGTGATCTCTTCCCATTCTTTTAATATCCAGAGCGGGTATTTGATGTGCTTATATGCGGAAAGTGCTGCCATTCCCACGTAGGAAGTATTTGGTGATGTCCACTGAAAATTTTCCCACCCGAAGCCCTCCCTTTTTGTACCAAAATGTCTTTCACGTATGCTTTGGTAGAATGGACAAAGAGGGGTAACCCTAATATTTTATTAAAACACATTTTGGTACAACCAGTTGATCGGTATCTTCTGTGTTCAGTTCTCTTTCAGGAGTTTTGCTTCCCATAACTTAACATGGACTGAATGCAAAAGATATTGATCACTGAGGATATGGTATTATCATTTGTAGTCTCGTACACGTTGATGTCTCTCAGTACAAACATTACATCAAAGTCACTGCCTTCCATTATAAGACCTTCCCCAAAACTTCCGCTTGTAATACCTGCCCAAAATTTAGATGAGGATGCATAATCCCTAATTGTGTTCATCAGTCTTATCGTCTTCACATCTTTTTCTGAACCAACTATATACCGATATAAATACCAATACAAATCTAAAGATGCTGCGTTCTCTGATTCTGAAATTCAAAACAAAGTATGTAAAGTATATGTTTTAACAAAAATTACAGTTAAGTTTTAGAATGATATTCATAATATACACCTATCTATTGCCTGTCCTAGTATTCCATTTACAGTTCTTCCTAAAGATTAAGATTTATATGCCTTTTGTATGGAAATTACACCTTTTTTCAATAAATAGTGATCAGCCTCATAACGATATTTTTTATAACAAAGTTCACCTTCACGCGGGGTCTAAAGATAAAAATGTTAATGTTTCCTATTCTAATTCCAATGATTTTGCTATGCAATTGTTCAATTGTCAAATAACCAGTAAGGTAAAGGATAAATACTGCTCTTTGCTATTTGGTTGGCAATTATACGTAAGTTTATGTTATATTTAGAAACTGAAATTTAATCGGTATATCATGGAATCCTATTGCAAAATACATGTTTATCTATGTTTTACAACTATTGTTTATTTCGTTGCGCTTCATACGTTTTACCTCTCATAAGCAGCATTTGAACCAAAACGTACCATGTTGACATGTGAAAGGTGAAAAAATGAAACTTTTGGTAAGTGTGGACACAGTATTTTAATGGGAAGTTCTGGACACAGTTAAGTGTTGCCTGGAGCGGGGGTTGCTTACCCTTCCGGAGCACCTGAACTCACCCCGGTTTTTGTAGGGTTCGTGTTACTCCAGCTTTAGTTTTCAGTGTAGTGT
>JAULBM010327911.1:0-23236 GCA_032357055.1 Geukensia granosissima | reverse complement strand
CCGACGCCGACACCGACGCCAACGCCGACATGCCCATAACATAATACGACCACAAAATTTTTGCGGTCGTATAAAAAAGTATAAGACACGGACCATTTGATTTTCTTGGGAGGACTGGGATTTTTTAGAAAAAATTCCGACCCTGATTTCTAAAAAGAAAATCAGACCAGCATCTGGAGTGAAAAAATATTCTGGCCCATTGTCTGGTCCGAAAATAATTTTCCAAAGAAATTTTCTTACAGTTACTTAAAAAAAATCTGGCCCGCATAGAAATGCCAGCACCATCCCCACTGAAAATCAAATGGTCCGTGCATAATATCTTCGTGAGCTTTCACTAGAGGAAATTTACTTCTCCGTTTCAGAACATCCAAGTTTTCGAAGGGAAGAAGCTTTAAAGACCTTTTTTATATTAGAACAAAATATCCAGTAAATTAAAGAGCTTTTTTATTGTTTTTTTAAAGCATTTGTAAATTTGTCTGAAAACAGTAATTTATTTAGGTTTTGTACTAGAGGGTTCTGTCTATCAAAACCTGAAGAAATTACAATGATGTCATAATGACTTTTCAATGACATGCTTAATGAAATTATGAAACGGAAAGGTCTTTTGGCAAGCTATGAATTTTTTTTTATATATGTCAGACAGGAGGAGTTAAATAAGTTGACTAAAATGGCGGCACATAAGTAGCAAAAACCCATAAATGATTTCAAATCATCCAATTATAACTTTCATAACAAAATAAAAAATGAACAACAAAACAATTTCACTGTGTCTGCTTTACACACACACAAAAAAAACAATGGAATTCATCAATTGTGTATCTTCCTCGGCAACACTTTGAACAAGAATAAAATTTATACGATCATGTTATTCAAGAGAAAGGAGTAGGTACGTTAAGCCCCATATTTGGCCCAAACTTTATATTTTTTGACACAATAATCAGATGTTGTGAAAATGCTTTTTAATAACCGTCTTTTAATAATTCATTACTTTTTCTTGTATACCTTTCGTCATTTCGACAAAATGAAAGGGTATATTTGACTATTTTGGCAAGAATTTAACATTCTCGGAAAAAAATACTTAATTTTTGGAGGTGTTTTGTTCAAAATAGACATGATCGCACAAAAACATCACGAAGATATTTAACCAAACATTTGTACTTGATAGATCTTTAATTGTACAAAGTTTGGTTGTGATGTTTTTGTGCGATCTATATTAAAATCGACAAACTAGTATCAAATATTGCATCAAATTCATTAATTTCTTAGCATTTCACATTTAAGGCATTTTCTACGTGTCATGTGACCATTGTAGAATTATTTAAACTAAAAATTGGATTTTCTTTTTAAAGACATTATTTATTACAAAAAAATAGAATAATAGATATTAGCCAATTTTCATTTTTTAGCCAAATTCTTGCGCCAAAAATGGGCCTTAACGACCCTCGTCCTTTAGAGGTAGTGCGTAATTGATCTTCTCTTTCACTATGGAGAAACATTTCACTTTGATGCACAACTTGCATTTTTGTATTACAATGTTACATGAATTCATTTTATGCCTAAATGAATCATATAAATATTTGTCTGTGTTATAATATGTTAAATTGATTGCTCAAAGAAAAAAACATTAAGCTTAGAAAATATAGATGATATATGCATTTACTCGTCACGTTTCCTTCACTGAACAATGAACAATTTTCTAATTAAAAGTTGGTCCCTATAACATTGTTATAAAAACAAACTACAACACAATAATAAAGCATGTAACTATATTCCTTGTGTAGGGAATTTTTCTAAAATTTCGCACATTTTGTAAATTTGAAAGCACAAACCACTTTTTTGTTTTGTTTATGAAATGGCCTTGAATGCTTGCATTTTTGCTATATGTTGAGTTAAAGAATTAAAAAATATAGAGTCAAATGCGAAATGAATACTGATTCTGAACATGTTTGAAGTTTGAATGTGTCATTCTTAATTTAATTGAACAGATTGAAAAATGTGCTTTGTCTTATGTATGTTTCAAAGAACACGTATTTTACTTTTCACATAAACTTTACATAGGGAATAAAAAGTACTAAATTTTAGTTTGACTTGGGACATAGTCGAGACCAATGCGTTTACAATTCAACCAGTCTTATTAAAATTTGACCCTACGTTATTTTATTATTTCTTTATTGTCCACGTATGGTCTTACACTTATTCGTTTGGGGTAACGTCTGTATGACCTTTGTCTCGGCTAATTCTGACCAATCACATCGTGTTTTACAATGTTTTATGCTCGAACGACAATGGACTTTTTAAGACACAATGCGATTAGTCAGAATAAGAACGTGACAAAGGTAATACAGACATGAATCTAAGCGGACATGTATAAGACTCTACGGGGGAAATAAACGTAGGGTCAAATTTTAATTAGACAGACAAATCAACCAATCTTTGATAAATTTTTCAACAAATCATTTATCCTCATTTTGAACAGCACCAATACAATCATCTAAACAACAATAGAATTATATTTTACAAATAAACATATGAATATTCTGTCTCAATGGAATCTTCATCTTGATCTTAAATACAAGAATTTGAAGGATTGACAGCTAGTTTGGTTCAGGTTTTGACAATCGTGTTGTTATAACAACATATAGTTTTCTGGTTAAAACATACACAGCAATACAAAGAAAGTTTAATCTCATTTTGATAGGATCACATATCACTGATCAAATGCATGTAGAATATAACTATATGTTATTATGCAATATCTATTCCACATCGGAAAATACAACATGTCCCACATAATTTTGATATGGACTTTCTGGTGGACTTATTTCTGATGGTTTTAGAATGGATATCCCCGAATCGGATCCAGATGAATCATGTCTGTCCTTCACCTGTAAATAATCTATATTATATAAATCATTTAACAAAAGTTACTTTTCTCTAATATCACAAAGTAAACCGACAATCATTAATATAAGAATCAGAAATACTGTGGTTTTGTGAATGCACGTAATTTTTTTTATTCTTTGGGGTTTGGCAAATTTTCGCAAATTATCATCCAGTGGTAGCAATTGGTCGGACAACATTTTAAAACCTTCAAATTCCAATACCTGCATTTGTGTCTTCTAGGGTTTCAGGTTTTTATTCTGCTTTACCCTAGAATCATTTTATTTCACCCTAATCGCGATTGTCTGATGGCTTAACCTTGTAATAGTATTTCAGTCACATCGTGGCTCTCCGTTTCAGAGTGTATCTGGATATTACCATATACCAAGGAAAAGTTACTGACAAATCTTCGCACATCTATTGTGTCTCTTAATTTATAGGTTTTTTAAGATGAAAACACTATACCTGTTCATTTGGAAACTGTGGTTGTAACCCTTTTGTTCTTATCAGAGGACTTCTTTTTGACGTATTATTACATTTATCACTGCCGACAGCAACGGGTGCCAGTAACATGGTTGCTGACTGCTTTCGTAGAGGTGAACGTTCCACGGCGATATGACCAGTAAGGCACGATAAGGGTATTTTATAAATGTAACTTGGTGCATGGGTAATTTTATCTGCAATTTGATCGAAAAATGTTTAGTACAAAAACCAATTTATTGTGTAAAACAATTCAGCTACCTCATGATATATCTATGTGTCGTGTTTGTAATGTTTATCTACATTTCATACCTACACGCATCAGAGAGCATAGCGTTATAAACCTCCCAACAACATTCTGTTGAAGTTGTTAGCGGTGATTCTTACCATAGTATAACCTGGATAACAACAGAGACATACCTGTATATAAGCTTTTCAAAGTTAAGAAATACATTGAAGTTGCGATGTGAAAATATGTATTAGAGTGCTTTCCATAAAAATTATGTAAGCAAAGTTGCATCTCTGTCATATCCCTGCCTTGTGATTTGACAAATATTTTAGCAAAGTTCCATTGTGGATGACAAAGTCACATCATGTTTTTATTTACACATGCACGCGTGATTTCGACACTGTAAAAATTTTAACTCATGGTTAAATTTTAACTTGTATCTAAATCTTGTACAAATATAACATAGAGTTAAAATAAACTCTAAATCAAATATGTTTAACAACTGGGTACTGCTTTCTTGGATAGGATACATACGAGACAAATTTATCTTTCAATATAGATTAAAATGTGCAAAAAATTAAAAAAAAATATATACTCTGATATTGTTAATAGTTCTTAATATTATTCTTTTTTCCCGCTGTTTTGCTTTTGGTCAGAGTACAGTCTCTATGGCATTTACCCAATATCGTTTTATTTTCATAATTATTTGCATTTTTTGTAGTTTAAATAGTTTGAATTTAAAATTAAAGCCAGTGAAGAGGTGTCAACATTTCAAAAGTATTACAATTGATTTCACGGGTGTTTGCTAGACGAAACTCATGTCTTGCCTCCATAATAGCCGTGATACATTTATATCAAGTTTTAAAATTTTTTTAAAATTATTTTTATTATTTTGAGAACATGTATATTGAATAATTCATATCTGTCTTACTACTCAAACCTTTATAAGGACACGTACATATAAACAATAAATGAAGTAATTATTAAAATGAAAATAATCTATTGCTAATGTAAGCTTACAAGACGGTGATGATGGTGGCGTATATGAAAAATCTTTGCCATTTGTCTTTTCTTGTGGGGAACTCGGTCCAGCTGAACTTGAGAAATAAATATCGTTCTGAAATTTAATAAACCATTGTTGTTAAAATATTGAATGTCAACAGAAACTATTAATTATACTATTAATGTACGGATAATCTAATCTTCAAATAAAACATGCATGCCTGATATCATTCAACTAATTATTTCGGTAATTATATAACAGTTACATGACAGAATATGATAAACAAGTGAGATGAGAGGTTACTCTTTAAAATGTACACACAGTATACGACAATTCTATTCATCATTGTTAGTATTGTATAAAATATACTTACAGTAAACGACAATTCTATTCATCATTGGTAGTATTGTATTATGTTATTCCAAAGCTGACAAGGTTTTATAGTTTTCCTAGATTCATTCTATAGAAAAGTATTATCATCTGAAGATTTTAATATCGAGAATTGTCTACAAAAAGGATTACTTTTGAACAAAATCTATACATTTGAATTAAAGCAAGCAAATTCCAGGAAGCTGCCTTCCACAGCATTCATGGCATTTACGTTTGTAGTGTTTAGAATTTATATATTTAGAGTTATCTCGCATTGTCTACGATTTAATTAATTTCAACTTTCCAAAAATGTTGAAGTCAGATTTATTTGCAGGAGAATCTGTAGAACCAATGACTTTCCCACCCTGTATGCGATCTTTGATTTGAACTCTTTGAAAATTATTGCAGTCAGAGTTATAGGTAAGAAATCTGTAGCACATAAGACATTGGTTACTGACCAACTTATATACTTTGCCAATTGATTGCAGCTTTTTTATGGTGTGAGACCGTCAACATCTGACATTGTATTGAATGAAGATGATTTTTACAAATGATTTTGTATATAATACCTAGATCAGTACGCTCTTATTATTATACCTTTAAAACATGTCAAAGATTACCTTCGATGTGATGAGGCTAAGTTCTGGCATCGTCATAGTATGTACCAAATTACCGTTGATTATAAGGCGAATCTCTATTGTATCTTGTGTAAATGCTAGCACATACGGAAAGGCACATACTAAAATTGATATGTTAATTGTAATGAACTGAAAGCAGGTGCTAACAACATGCTAAAATATAAATGGTTTCAACATAGTTCAATGTATTAAGTAACACTCGACACATCAGTTGTCCACAAAAGGAAAGGTGACCTATCTCCATCTCCATCGCAAAAGGACTACAGGAGAAAATGTAAAATTATTGAATCTAAATTCGACCTGCTGCAAGGTTGAAATCCCATTTCCTCTGACGTGCTCTATTTAAAATGTAGTGGATTTAAACATATTTTGTTGGTACTATAACACCCCCCTCCCCCGCGCATAGAGGCAATTAACAAAAATTTTGGTACTTAACAAAACCACATGCTTAATGGAAATTTTGCTCCTTTATTTGTGTAATAATAAAGCTGTTCTTATCATATCAATATCAAATGTAAATTAATGCAAAACTACTTAAAAGAAAGAATATGGAATATAACATATAACAAAGACACGAACATCTTCATAAGACACGCTCGTGGCCAAAAATGGGATCAGACAAACATTTTGAAAATGACAAAACTTTTCACATTAACGCAATTGTCCATTGTTGGTATTTAGATTTTTCTGGTATATTTGCAAAAGTAAAAAAGAACAATACCGCAAAAAATACTATAGGGGTTGGGGGATAGGAGCTGAAAGGTTTTGAGGGGAGTCGTTTTCTTTTCAAATTCTTCCTGATAGTGTTTACTATTTGTGGAGTTTTACTATTTGCTTTGATTCTAGACTGTGCATAAATTTCTCGATGAACGTTCAGTGTTTTTTTGTTCTTCTTGATTGTATTCATATTGTTTTATCAGTATTAAAATATGAAGATACTAAAAAGGTATCGTATTTCTGTGTATTTTATTAAAAGTCTACCTATTGATTTTGGTTCTGAATTCCAGTGAAAGTCGAAGTCGTAGGTGATATCTTCTGACAACTTTTGAAAATGACTGTCATCTAATAGAGAAAATACACTGATTTTTATTTTAATACAATATACAAGTTTACTTATGTTGAACAAAGTTCTGTAATTTCAAACCAATATTGAAATTGATAATTTGAATTAACAGTTAATTTTAACCTTTTTTTATGAAAAGAATAAGAAAGAACAATAAATTCACTATTCCTGATTTGTTATCCTGGCTTGAATGATCGTCAATAATACAACCTTGTTAAAATTAAAAAAAAAACGTAAAATAAAACGTAAAAAGCAATAACTGGAAACATGTTTCATAACCTACGTTTACCTTTCTAAGATGTTTAATAATTTATATAGCATTAAACTTACAGTTATAACTGAGTAGCAGTTCAACTTCTTCATCTTCATAGATATCTAATGATGATACGAGGTTCACCTGTTGCAAAAAATTGTATATCAATTACAAACATGTTGTGGAAGCCTATGTTCCGGTTAACTCTTCAATCTTTTTGAAAAAGAATGTTCCTATTTCTTATTTTTATTTTTAAGTTGACATGTCATGGGTCTATTATTTCTGACCATCTCTCTGACTTCTTCTATTTGGATACGATTTCATTTCTCTTATGCAATACTTGACGAAATTAGTGTTTCAATGTACATCACCAAATCATAGGTAAAAAAAAATCAACGAAGTCGATAAAAAGGGAAAACGAAAGAAACTTGTTTTATTTTATTTCCAAACGCCTGAATACTAGAAAACGAGGACATTTTGTTTTTCGTTTGTTCTTTTAAAAATGCGGGTGCTCTTTTGTATAAAGTATGTCTTTTATAGCCTGTGTGTGTTGATTTTGCCTTTGGCCTCGACCGCGGGAGGGTTTTGATCCTTTAAAACATGTTTCACCCATCAACTTTATCAAATTTATCATGTGCCTGTCCCAAATCAGGAGTCGAGGCCATTGGTTGGTCTCTCTTTTCATACTTTTATAAGTATGAAACTGAATTAAAAGATTAGCCGTTATTTGTCACTGTATCATCCGCCTGTCCCAAATAATGAGTCGAGGTCATCTGTTGGTCTCTGTCTCTCATTTTTTGATAAATATAAAACTGAATTTTAAGTATACATGTTTTTATTTATTTGGCACTGTATCATGTGCCTGTCCCAAATCAGGAGTCGAGGTCATTGGTCGGTCTCTATCTTTTATATAAAACTGAATTGAAAGTATACATATTTATATCTATTTGTCGGCGATCTAGAGCTCATGACAAAGAGTAACCTTGTGAGGATCTCCTTTACCCCATTTACTTCCGTTTTATAAAGACTTTTTTACAACCTTATATTCTGAAATAAGAAGCGATGATCTTTAGTACTAAATACTTGAATATACCCACCTTATTGGCTTCAATATTAAACAGTTGTAAGGTATCCCCATTCTTTTCATTAATCAGATCAAACTGATTCTTATAACCGACACAAATTTGATTGTCTCCCTTGTTTCCATCAATTAACGTTATCAGTTGAGGCACTTCAAAAGACTGTAGCTCCTAGATAATAAAATGTTTGAAGTTATTACCAGCAATTTTAATCAGTTCAATAACAATATGATTCGAATCATAAGAAAACAGATCTGATTTCAGATACTGCTTTGTTAGTTGCTCTATTAGTCGTCGTTGTTTGCCAATGAGCTGTTTTCATTTTTCTTTGTCGTTAATATTTTTTATCCACAGTGTAAGTTGTTTGAAATTCTGTTTACAAGTGCGCAATTAATCAGCAATGGCCGAAATGAACAAAAGTTTACAATTTATACCTTGGTAGTTTTGGATTTTGATTGGTTGATTGATTGTTGGTGGCTTAACGTCTAGTGGCAAATATTTCATGCATATTCAGGACGAGAACAAGTTCAACAATTATCAATATCGAAAAACGGTTGGAATGGGACACAACATGGCAACAGTTTTTGATTGCCACTGCGTGGCACTTTCCAAACACGTCACCCACTATGGTCCACGGCCAGGCTTTCCGTATCTATAACCTGGAACCCCCCCCCCCCCCGAGAAAGCCTCCCCTATCCGCCACCTTTCTGTATTTTGAAACCACTAGGTCGATAACTCTGCGGGTGTATTATATCCTTTAATGTATTCACCAGCCCAGATGTCAGTCTTGTCTGGCATGACATTTATCAAACAATGTTTTACAGAAATTTGCTGCATCTGCTAAAATTGTAAGCACGGAAAATACGGAAAGAAATGTATAGCACTAAGTAGTACTCCTTGCCGTTGGATTTGGCTTCCCATTTCGATTATTTTGGATTTGAGTGCTTCTTTTGCTATGTTTGGATCTTTGACTTCTTACTGATGAGAGGTTACTCCTTGTATTGTACATATAGCATAACCAACATTTTCCATATTTATTCAACATTTGTTATTTTGTATTTCAAAGCACCAGCGTAAGACGACATAAAATGGCGACAGGTGCTAAAATGAATTCACATCACACCAATTGTCAAAGATGTGATGGATAATAAAGTGAATTATCGATTATCATAGTATTACCATGGGGCGCTATTAGTTTGAAAAAAGAAAGACATACTACTTACTATTAGTGAAATGACGAAATTATTTCCTGAAACATTTTTTAATTTTTTATAATTTGTTGGACATTTTGAAAATATATTGCATATTAAAGAAATACGGGAATATTTGATATCTATCAACCTCAAGCCAGTACAGTATGGTGGTAAAGTTCAAGGTCAGATCACCCATTTGATATGCTTTATCCAAACTTTCGTAAAATGAGAGTATTGATACTGCATCATATCTTTTTGATAATACAATAATTTAATCAATTGAGAAAATGGTGCTTACACGAATAAATGTGAACTCCTCTGCAACTTCAACTTCCGCAGTAGGACACCACGAGGACCAAGCAGCTGAATGTTTCCATGTAAATAGCAGCAGGCGTTTTTGAATAGCAACAACCATTCTTAAATATCGGGAACCAGGCCGACTGAGAGCATACAAATGACATCCTGTCGGAAAATAAATAAAAATCATGTTTACGGTAATTTGTTGTAAATTGTAAATAAACTGCTTCATGTTTTCACAAATTGGTTGGAGATCAGGAAGGAGGCTACATGAAAAATACAAGCCACATGGTTAAACAAATATGTTTCTTTTAATTTGTACCATAACTGTTAAACGCTGTTTTTAGTTAGACACGAAATGTTTGTCGGGTTGATTAGTGCAAGTTTTATTTAAAAGATCTTGCCCTGATTTTTGCCAAGAAAAAGAAATAAATCTGGCTCTGACAAGGCTAAACCTAAAAATGATTTAGACTCAAAATGTTGCGTTTTAGAAAAAAATATTCTAGCTGACAAAATGTGCTTGTATAAATTGCATAAGAAACCAGAAGACAGACATGCTAGTAAGTGTCCGCAAAGACTTTCATATAATGATTCAAATTACCGATTAACACAACGCTTAAATGCTTGCAGAAAAGATGGAAAAGATACATTTAATATATGTATATAAGTAACTGGAAACACTGACAACTATAATTATCTACTATATACCTTTTGTCTTCTCTATTCTGTGTTCTTTATGTTCTAACCGACCACGTATCAAACTTTCGTCACTTTCACCTTCAAAGTCAGCTAATCTAAAGACGGCAATATTTCCATCTTTCCCTGTAGAACGGAAATTGAAAAGTCTGAGGACAGGAATCATGTATGATATTCATTACAAGAATAATTATTTTATCCGTGGGGTATGTTATTCTACTGATAGAACATATTGATAAACCATCATTTGTCGGTGATGCTATTACAGAGGGCAGAAAGTATCACTCTTACCATAAGTGCACTCAATTCCAGGTTGTACAGAAAAGATCTATGGACTAATCTAAAGTTTCTCTAACAATAACATGTATACGTTTCTGCATCAATTAAGTAATCATTTGATACAGTAAAATTGTGGCTAAATTTTCTGTTCACACGTTGTGAATCATTATTCTAATGCTAATTCTATCCAATAAAGGATTACGCATTTAGAAATAGAATCTTCGTTTTACATTATTACTTAGTGTTTTATTTTACCGATAAAGAGTTTGCTAAAACAGTTTTATTATTTTTTGAAATTTAAATATAAACTAATTCATATATTTATTGACAAATATTTTCGGATTAAAAGGAAAAAGAATTTCCGATTAAATGTCAATTTTCTATTATGAGGATTTATCCAACTAATAGGAGATTTTACATTTTATGACATGAATTGACAAGTCCAGTGTTGAATACCCATGTGTTAGATCGAAAGTGCGTAACAAACTTAAAATTAAAACGAAAACAAAAAGGATCAAAGTCATGGAATCTACGAATTCCGTTACAAAACAAGAGTTGGATCAGGTGCTCCGGAAGGCTAAGCACCCTCTGTCCGCGTAACTCCCGTTGTTGAATCAAACTCTAACCCGGGTTAAGTTCATTACGAGAAGAGGTCAACTTATTTTGTATAACCATAAACGGGACCAATAACTAGTTGAGATACACTGATACCATATAAATCAACTAATTCATGATGGCAGCCATAGAGTTTTTGGAGGGATGATTTCAACCTTGTTTGGATGACATGTATCCTTGTTGTAGTAATTTATGTGACAACAGCACTGCTCTCTTCAGAAAATACTGGTACATTTATTTGGAGCAGGCACGTAAGTATCAAATCAACTGCAGGGGAAGCAGGAATATTGCTACATAGATATGGGAAGTTTACAATAGGAATGTTGTTATCATTCCGTTTGTCGTAAATCTTAGAAACATGTTTTCCCTCTTTATCAATTTCCAGCAATAAATCTAGGTATGAAGCAGATGTAGTGAGTCCCAGGTCACCTTAATTTCTAGTTCGCTGGTATATATGGTCTTATTTGCTTGAGCTAACAAAGTATTATTCATTAAATGACAAAAAAGAGTCATCGTACAACATGTCAATAACTGGTAAGCTCTGGTTAGATTTATATGAACGTGTCTTCTCACGTACTTTTACCATATGAGCTAGTATGCTCAGTATCCGACCAAACGTTTTTGGTCTAGTAAAAAAAATCTTTATTTTAATATTTTCTCGTTGTTAATAAACATGCAATTTATTTCATTTAAGTAACATCCAATCTACAAATAAATCCGCCAGTAAGTTACTGTCAAACTTAAATCATGTTTAAGTCCTCGTTTCGTAACATCAGGTCATACCATTACTTTTTACAGGCATAATATATATAGATAAAATAAACATATAAAGACCGTTATGGTTTTTCCTGTCTCATTTTAACGACTATCTACAGCTATATACTAAATGTCAAGCCTTTGTGTCGTGTGATTTTTGAGCTTACATTATATGTGTACTATGCAGAAAGGTTTTAAGGAAATATTATCTGCCCCCTGAATTTCTCTACGGAGATTTAACGTTGAGCGTTGACCAGCTTTGTTTTTCCCGGAGGCCCTAAAGTAAGCTAGGTAAAGTTTATTTTAAAAAAGTGCACAGAACCGCGTATGATGCATATAAGACAATGCGTATAAAAATTCTATTCAGGCATAGATTCAGGCTATTCATAAAAGGAAGTCGAAGATACCAAAGGGGCAGACAGAAATCGTTAAGTCGGAAGACAGACACGATAATGGCCAACAAAACTGAACGAAAGACAAATATAGAACACACAACACTACATTAAAACTAAAGATAAAGCTGGATTAACACGAACCTTACAAAAACCAGGTTGAGTCCAGATGCTCCGGAAGGGTAAGCAACTCCTAACTCTTTTTCCAGGTTATCTAATCCTAGTTTAACAACTTAATTACTATGCAGCGTTCACAATGTGTACTCCGCTACCGCAAAGAGCACCTTTACACAAAAATGGCAAAGTTTACAATGTAGAATCCGTAGAGAATTTCAAATTCGGCGCAGCTATAAATACATCGTGATTGCTGTAATGTGTAAATATAATCTGCTTGCACTTTTTTAAATCTTCAAAATAAACCATATTTTATGACAATACGTAAGACATTTTTTCTTTCATAACATTTTACCCGTTCTAACTAACTCTGTCATATAGTATACAATATTAACTACCTTTGTCTGTTCTATATATAAGAAGGCCATGGTCTTCTACAATGTCCAACTGCCTCACTGATATTGTTTTATCAAACAACATCCGAGATTCTAGCCCTTCTAAAACATAAACACAAACCACACATTTGTTACTTTTTACGAGAAGTTAAAGTCCAGATGGGCATGAGAGATCGAGTAAGTAATGATGACTAACGAAAATCTCTTTATCCTGGTTCGCCATGTAACGCCAGTGACGAAATTTTCTTTAAAGTTTAGTCATAACAGCGTATTCATTTGATAATACAATTATCAAGACAGTGCTAGTAGGATAAAAGCAAAGACCAGGAGTTATTACCTTAATCTGCTCAATTACCAATGACACTGCTCAGCTAATATTGCTTGTGTTTAACTGTTATTTTTATGTTTTGAATAACAATTGACTATTTGATTAGTTTGTTTCGTTGCTTAACCAGTAACATGTCATTTTCTTACAAACTTTCTATAATTTGATTAAAATGTCCATGAAAAAAAAAACGAAAAAAAAAAAAAAAAATCAGGATACATAACTTTCAAGGTAGTTCTTAGTAAGTTGTTTTTAAATCAGACTTTAATAACATTGTAACAACCAATGGCGTTTATTATTGTTTAAGGCTCCAAAAATTTATTAACTTGTAGGTAATTTAATAATAAAAATGAAGCTAAATTATAGGACATTACCTTCTAAAACTAAGACTCCTGCGTCTGTTGCTAAGACAAGCTTATCTCCTGTTAGCAAAAGAAAAACATAGTCATTTCTTATGACAGGTTTCTCCTGTAAGTTTCCGATTGATAAAATTTATTATATACAAATGACGTTCAATCTTAATCAAGCTGTCAGATTCGGTCTTCTATTTTTCATCAGAATAAAAATTGCTTTTCATGCAAGAAGCTTTTAAAACATTTTAATTATACAAAAAATTGATGTGAATCTTCACTTCAGGAATTTGACAATAGATATGGTAAAATATCAAAAATAAGAAAATTGATGACCACGTGAAGTCTGATAATTGAGACTTGTTTAAAACATTTTCTGTGTGCAATATTTCTCTGTGTTCAATAAGATAACATCGCTCAATATCTTTTAAAAATCGTGGAATATCCTTAATAGGTGTCTTTGTGTGACAAAGCAATTTGATAGAAAAAGGTTTTTATTAAGTTTTTTAACAGTAGGTATAGACGTAAGATCGTTCCATCACTTTTACTTTAACAAAATTGACGACCATAATGTCCACTGTTTTGCCTCCAGGCAAAACGCCCTTTTTATACACCAGCCATGTATTTCAATGCCTACTACGTCAAACAAAGGCGTGGGGACTAAAAGAAACTATTTCCTGCCTCCGATCAGTTTCAAGGGAGAGGGCTTGATTTACGTTTGTTTTAATTTTTTTATTTACAATAATCTTCTGTTTGTTTTGTTGTTCAATTGTTGGTAATTTCTTATCAACCAATCACTGTATTTATTGCTGGTAGTTTTATTCATTGTATTGCATATGGTAGATGTAATCTCCGCTACATTTGGTTGCCTATTGCGATTTGCTGTGGATATGAGTTCTTCCTCTTTTGGTTAAATGCTTTTGATGAGAGATCACTGCTTGAACACGTGTGTAGCATAATAAAATTTCACATATTTGTCCAGCATTGGTAATTCTGAATTAATAAAGATTTACTGCTGTCTGTGATTGGCAATATTTTTTGGACTCTAAATGCAATTTTTTAACCACTTACCCCAAGAATCGCCACAGTTTATTTGGTTTGTGAATTCCATAAAACATTCTTGAGGCTCCCATGGCTGAGAAGAAAACCAAACCGTTAAGCAATTACGAATTAATAATTAAAACACAATTTTTCACTTTATTTGCTTATGGTAGCACATGAATGACAAAAAACACAAAATTTCTAAAGGTGGCCATTCCCCATTTTCGCTGCATCAACCCAAGATTAATTGGTATGTACATTTGGAAATTTACTGAGTTGGCGCAAATAAACTAATCCTTAATCATAAAACAGACAATACACTTAATAATATGTCAAAAACAGTAATAGCAAGACTTAATATTGACAGAACAAATGTAACCCATTTGGGTTTTTACTTAAGACCCAGATATAACAGTCTTATCATGAAAACTATTTATTTTTCAAAAACTACCAACTTTTCAAATATTAACTCTTTGTTCACTAACTTTTTCGAAAACATCACCACTGTAGCAACAACCTCTTATTCCCATAAAAGTAATCGATAAGTAACAAGTGTATAATTTTAAATGACTATGTTCAAATCAGACCTTAGATTTATATTCCTCTTACCTCTCGTTTTAGTAGTCCCGTAGTAACCGTACTGGTTGGTGCATTTCCTTTTAAAATCGTTTTTAACTTCAGTGTCTAAAATAAAGTAAAATTCATTAATAATTACGTTCATGACATTAGATATTACAACGCCACTTTTATAGTACAAGTTTACAAATGTAATGTATATAAATTATGAATGGCAAACGCTGATACTCATTGCAAACCCTTTTAGTACCCTTAATCATAAAAACCACAACGATTTCTTCTATTTTGTTCTAATTAAATTCGGTTTTTAAACGGATTCGATGAACCAAAATTTACTAAAGATACCAGTGTATATCTATTTAATAATGGTGACGGTAGTTTGAATGTTTTGAAAATACTCTTACCTATCCAACACGATTAATGCTCGATTTATACCAGGGGTGGATCCAGGATTTGATGTTTGGGAGACGAAAGTCGGTAAGGGGTCTGGTAACCGCTTAAGGTCCCAATTGGGTCCTGGGCAGAACAATTCTAGGGGACCTGGGTGTAAAGCCCCCTCCGGAAGCTCCTGGGTTTTGAGCATGTAAATAGTGTTTACGTCACCATTTTGTGATGTGTTAAAGTGTATCAAAACATGCACTTGCTATGCATAGATGGTACTAGCTAAAGTCAGATAAGAGTCGCTTTCCTATTGGAGGGAAAAATCATGCCAAGTCAAAAGGTTTTAAAATTGTAGAGTGAATGGACATTTGTGACACTGAACTAAGATTTTTGATAGATTTGATTACTTGGGGAAACACTTCGTTCTAGTTGGTAAGCACAATAGGTTTTCAAGTTGATATAGAGCGGAAATTTTTAGAGGGCGAACGTCCCTGCCGCCCTTGGATCCGCCAGTGTATATTTTACCTGTCCAAAACGATTTATACCTTAACCTGTCCAAAACGATTTCTTAACCTGTCCAAAACGATTTAAACTCTTTCCTGAATAACATGATTAATACTCTTACCTGCCCAACACGTTTAGCACTCTTACTTGTCTAACACGATAATACTCTGTTCAACCAATTATTACTCTTACCTGTCAAAAAACCATTATTACTCTTACCTGTCTAACACTATTAATACTCTTCATTGACAAACACAATAATACTCTTACCTGTCCAACACGATTAATATTCTTACCTGTCAAACATGATTTATACTCTTACCTATCCAACGCGATTTATACTCTCATTTGTCCTACAAGATTAATACTCTTACCTGTCCAACACGATTAATACTCTTACCTGTCCAACACGATTAAAACTCTTACCTGTCCAACACGAACAAATTCTGCACGCCGGGCTTCTTCTTTTCTTGAACTATGCACGTCTTGGATTACATCACTAAAAGCCCTTCGGTATAGCATATTATTCTATTCAAAGGAAAATTTTATGATCAGCATTACAATAATATGCAAGTCAAATCATACATTATTCGACTACATCTATGAAAACTTTTTTTAACAGTTAAAACGAATACATATTACTTTGTTATCTCAAGTACAGTTATGTCACACATCGACCAAGTTGTGAACCATTTGATCATAATACTGTTAAGTTTTCATCGTTTCTGCTTTAAAATGAAAGTACAAAAATGGCATGGAGATTAAGAACATCGCACAAAATCTCAACAAGACGTGCTGAAAGTTGAAAGAAAGAGGTCGCCGCAAGGCTTTTAACAACTTTTGGATCTCAGCCCTTTTGACGAGTTCTCAACCGCCCACAATGTACTTGTTATATGATATGTCTATAACCTTAATGGTAATATGAATATAAAAATGAAATAGGAAATAATTGATATAGGTTATAAGGATATTTCAATGACAGTGTACTGAATTTGAACCTTGGTCAATAAAATTTCTAGTTATTTGTATTTTGTGTTAATGATTGAGCTGGTGATTTCTCTTATTCCCGCGGAAGATAATAAGATGCATCTTTATATACCGCCTCGGTGGTGTGTTGGTTAGCGTGTTCGCCTCGAGTGTGGAAGGTCGTGGGTTTGATCCCTGGCCGGCTGCAAACCAAAGGCACTAAAATTGGTATTTACGCCTACGATAGGAACGCAGTGTTTAGAAGTGACAGCAAAGACTGGTCGGTCCAGAGTCAGAATAATATGCATGGGTAAAGTGGCATGTTTTCCTGCGGACTGTTGCTTTCGTGAGCTAGCACGATTGAAAACCGGCTCAGCGTGTCGGTCTAGAACAAAGCTGGTTTCATTTATTGTCATTAATCATTAACATGCTCTCGTCCTGAAAATGTTAAAAAAATATTTGCCACTGGAAGTTAGACAACATCTAATCAATCAATCAATATATTTTTAAAAATACAAAATCGATGCAATTTGTAAATACAGTATGTAGCTTTTCCGTATTTTCAGCGCTTTCGAATTTCAGCAAATGCAGCACATTTTTGTAAAAAATTGTGTGATAAAATTTTATGTCAGACAAATCTGACAAGTTGGCTGGTAATACACTTGGGGACATAATCCGCCAGCAGAGGTATCGACAAAGTGGTTTAAAAATACAAAATTACCAATGTTGAAAAAATAAGGAAACTTTTGATATGGTATATCTTTATTTCAAGGAGTAACTTCTTATCTGTAGCATTAGAACCGAAATATAGGAAGTCAAAGATTCAAACATAACAAAAGAAGCACTAGAATCCAAACAAATCGAAATGAAAAGCAAAATCCAATGATAGGGACAACCTAACCTAGTGCAATATTTTTGAAGCCTTTCCGTATTTTCAGTGCTTTAGAATTTTATGAAATGCAGCAAATTTCTGTAAAACATTGTTTGATTAATTTCATGTCAGACAAGTCTGACAACTGAATACCCTCGGGGACATGATCCACCAGTAGAGGTATCGACCCAGTGGTTTCAAAATACAAAATTAGTCATGTTGAATAAATATGGACATTTTGGGTATGCTATATGTACATTTCAAGGAGTTAGCTCTTATTAGTATCATTAGAACCGAAACATTACCAGTCAGGCTACTTTAATAACTCTTTACTTTGTACTTTAATGTCGGTTTAACAAAAATTTGTAGTTCTTTCAGAATTGAGATGTTGATGATTGGCATGTTATTCTTGTCATTCTTGTTATCCGTCGGGAACAAAGATATATTTTATAATACAAAATTGGTGGAATTCATTTCATTATCTGAGTAATTGTATGTTTAATACATCGGTATATATCAGTTTTCATCGTTTTTCACTTCTTCGTGACAATAAATTATCCATAATAAAAACTATAAAACATAAAGCTGATTAATTTATATTTAAAGCCATTTTTGTAAAGAATCATAATCCAAAATAATCCCAAAGAAATACAAAATAAAATGTAGATTAATATACGATTTATAAGTCTGCGTGTATTACAGCTATTTGAATCCTATTCTTGGAAAAAGTTATGATTTAAAAGCCCCATCGTTAACAGAGAAAAATGTAATTATTAAATATTTGACAAACATTTCTCACAGCTGAGACCTCTAAATATATAAACCTATTTACTTGGATTATTTGACAATAAATGGCATATGTGCCTGAAAATAATCAATGCCCCTAAAGCTTTTGCAACTTGTTTGAAGCAAATTTCGAAGTAAATAACAGAATCAAAACTGAACATTGTGTGAAACATATAAAGAATCTGGAAGTTCAAATTTGGGCACAAATCAAATTAATAATAAAATCAGAAAAACTAAGCCTTTATCAAATACAAATGAAACAAAATTTACCTAGCCAATCTGCCAACTGTAGATCACAGATGAAGCAAGACAAAACAAAAGAGCAACCAAAAATCGAAACATGGTAAACCAAGACAAAGACTAAAAAAAAAAAACCGCAAAACTAAGAAACGAAACATATTTGAACAGTACGGACCCCATGAACAATCGAGGAGTATCATCTCATCCTCCTTTATGTTTATATATGTTAACTATGGTTTGGTCTCAATCAACAGATATATATCCACACCTTTTGATGGGAGCTGATTGGCATGTTTGGACCCCGACAACAACCGAGTATTCACAACCTAATCGCCAAATGTTTACCATGAAGCGAATAAATTTCTCATGGGCACTGATTTTAAATAATGGAAACACAACACATCAGATCAGTTGCGGACATCGGAAATTTCATAAAAAATCAACATACTTTAAAGGAAAACAATAAATGCCTTTCAATTTCAGCATATGTATGACAAAATGACAAAATCAGATTCCACAATCAACAAAAAGTTATTGTCGATACTCAGAAGGATTACTTAAAGAAAAAAGAACAAAAAAATCAAAGTTTAGCAAAAAAAAAGAACCCACATTTTTAATTAAGAGGGATACCGCAACGTGATCCGGAAGAAAGACAGGACAGTAAGTCATCTGTGATTACAATTGTCCATTGTCGATGTCCATGAACTTTTATAATTGTTTCTTCTCTTGCAACTTCTTCAAACAGTTTCTGATAAATATACTAACGTGACGGTTCTATCTCAATTAAGTCGGAGAAGCATCTCATTAAATTAATTTTAAATGACCATCACTATCAATCACATACCAAAGTGACGTCATCGAAGTCTTACAGTAACAGTAGATGGATGTCTTATAGTAAAATCTGTCAGAGTCTAATTGATTTAGTGGGTTTAGGTTTTGCATAGTTGGCAGGTACTAGACTCTATTGAATAATTCGAGAAATGATTAAACCATGTATTGCTTCAGCATTTCTTTTTATAGGAAAACATGTTTTTATAATAAATAAATATTTGACAATAAATGACTATTAAAATTGGAATTTATTATCGTTAATAGGAAAAACTATTTGTTGGCCCAATAATGCATCAAATTGCAATAAGATCAAAGTGAAAAGTTATATACACTGCCTTTGGTATCTTCAATTCCTTATACAAACAAAGAGCAAAGATAGATTCTTTCAATTAAAATATAATTTTGAGCATCTGGGCACCTTACATAACAATGTAATTCCCAAACCTCAGTATCCAGTGAAATCATATGACATTTGTAAAATAATATTGTGTTTCCGGTGTATTATGTCAAAATATGTCACAAGGTTTGAATACATGATGCACGACCCAAAGGGGACTGCATTATGTCTTTTCAACTTGGGACATATTTTTGCATATTACACGGATTACACAATATTATTGTTATTACTACTCTGAATGTTTACTTCATTGTCAATCAAAGTGAGAACCACCCCTCCCCTTTAGTTATCACATGATCTTACAGGCATATTACATGGCATATTACATGGACAAGCGTTTGATATGCATTAGCATATTATATCAACAATATTTATCCTTTGTAAACGTATACCAAAATAGTAGAATTGTAATTCTAATGATAGATTCTTACATAAAGAGTAATATTTTCAACAGTTTGAAAGTGCATCTGTGTTCAGTATATATATTTAGCGTAAAATATAAGCAAGGCGCAATATATACAAATAAGACAAAATAAAAAAAAAACACATATAAAAACAAACAAGTCGATATGCAGTTTTAACCGTTTTAATAACTGTTTTTTACTGAAAAACGTGTGGTCTTCATTTTCTCTAATATATAAAAATATAACATATACAATAATGTAATTCAGATATTTGCATGCATTTAAGAATATTTCTGGACGAATGTTGAATTTAAGATTGTTCTTGCCAAATACTCTTTCAGGAATAATAATCAACAGCACCAAGAAATGAAATTAAATATAATATTGTTAATTAGAAAACTGTTGATTCATTACATTTTACAATATTGTCAGAAGAAACAAAGTGACAAATTGGTTTAAGCGTTGAATAATTAATTAAAATGGCCTTAAAACATGTTTTAGAATTGTTACCTTGTTGATTTCTGACATGTACACTTGGTATAGATTTTTAATCAACATTTCTAGCGTCCGTTCTCTTTTCTGGGAGAATAGAGGATTGTTTATCGCAGCCTTTTCACCGTTTATTACTGAAAGTAAAATAAATTCATTAAGAAACGATATCTCCTTAATTTACTATATGGTAAATAAAATGCATACAGAATGAATTCGCTCTCAAGAAGCCTTAATATTTTCAATAATAGATTCGACAGCCGTAAACCTGACAATAAATTCATTTAGAAGATCTGTGGTAAGCGACCAATCTGAACGGAATTCTTTTTATTTCTTCTGTGATAAAGAAGAAGCAATTTATTCCATTGATGCCCATTTTGCCTATTTCCAATCGATATTAATGCCATATTCTAAACGTATAATAAAGTACAATCTACACATGACAAAATGTACTATTAGATTTTAAGATTTTCCTTAATATCTTTTTAGATGACAGAAGCGAAATGCATGAAATGTAAATTAAACGCTTTCTAGCGAATAAGGAAATTTAACTAATCGAATGTTTCACATTTAGTTCAAGCACCGGAATTTTATTAAATTTTGTAGAAAAAGTGAAAATTTTGTAGTTGTTTTTTTTTACTTAAAGTTTTTCATTACAAAACTTAGATATTTTTAGGTTCTTTTCCACTCCCCATTATAAAGAAAACGATTTGTACCGGTAATGATTTAGAAAACGCAACATCTTTTGGAGCATCTTCGCATTGTGTTCATTTTTGGGGTTTCATGTTTTTTAGTTTTTCCTGAAATATTTGAGCGTTTGTTGATCTATTGTTTTTCATCTTTTTGACATGGTTTTGTTTGTGCTCCGTACCGTTATCGTTGGGGTCTGTTTACGGTATAACCTTTTGTCTCTTTATGTCCATTTTCTATCCTAAACAAATTAAAACTTTAATGTGAAGTATAGAATTACGTTTTACAAGCAGAAAATCTCTGAACTCTTGATGGCTGTAAAATAATGGAGGTGTTGGTAATGGGGGTCCAAACAGTGGGACTGACTCCTCTGAAAATACGCTTAATCTGTAAGAAAAATAATATATAAATAAGGAATGGAGAAGTGCAGTATAAATTTAGTTATAATTAAATGTTAAAAAAAATTTGGGGCGATCTGAATTTTTTTCTCAAGGAATAGCATTCCACCCTTGTTAAAGATTTTATCGATACCTCTAAATTTGTAAATTCTTTCTGTATTGCTTGTAGTTTGAGTTAGGTTTTCTGAAATTTACTGCATTTCTGTCCATTTATATATAAACATGACATTGGATATATGCTTTTATTTTAACAACTTTAACTAGGTTTGATTAGGTTAACAGTGCCATATATTTTATTAGAATTGAAAAGATATTACAACATAAATTTCTTGCCAATATTCTTTTTAATGTAGAAAAATGACACTTTGTATATGATTGTCTATGAAACAGCAACATAAATTTTGGGTTACTTTTTCCCTTTTATACAAGTTCAATTACTATGTGAAATTGCAATCAATTTTATTTATTTGATAACATTTTGACTGATCTCGGCAGTAAGAGTCACTTATACAAGTATAATAATTTGATACAAAGAAGTAGCAAATACGTACAAAATCAATTACATAATTAAAATTGTCACTGTAATATTCAATATATAATATGTAATTACACTAGATAAGTCTATGAATGAGTTGTGTGTTGTGCTCAAAGGCATTACCCAACCTGTTACCGGTAATACATCAATAAGTTGACCTCTTCTCAGATTGACGTTAAACTGGATAAGAGTTTAAGGAATCCACGACGGGTGTTGCGCGCAATACAGTGGATGCTTACCCTTCATGAACAATTGATCCTGTTTTGTAAAGGAGTTGGTGCATTCCAAGACTTCTTTCCTTTTATTTTTTTTTATCTTTTAGTTTGTTTTAAATTTATCTGTCTTTGAACTGTGTACTTTTGATCTCTCACATGGGAATTCTACACTGGCTTTGCATCAATGATAAGTTTAAATAACAACCTTGAATGGTTTTTACTTTTCGATTTCTAAATTTTATATCTACCCTCATTTAAAACCAAAACAAACTTGGTCTATATTAATGTGTGATACCTTTTGTCCAAATCATTAGCATACGATTTCTATAGATTTTAACAGACATATCGGGACATACATAAACACTCTGAGCATTTGTTGTAAAAGGTGTTTTGTCACACCACTGTCCCAGTAAGGGGGAGGGTTGAGCTCTCACCAACCGGTTTAACCCCGCCACATACTAATGTGCCTGTCCCAAGCCAGGAACCTGTAGCCCAGTGGTTGTTGT
>JAULBM010327900.1:0-13183 GCA_032357055.1 Geukensia granosissima | reverse complement strand
GAATTTATACATCCCCCACAATCAGGGACGCCCCTTTTAGAGGACTAGTGCCTCAAGGACGGAGATACCTGGTGCCTTTTCTTTCCCCAGCTCAACCTTTCAGAAGGGGAGTTCGAGTATTTATACATCCCTCTCGAACTAACGGATGCCCTTTCAGCAGGGGTTCTACCTGCAGGCGGAGAAACTGAACGGCTTATTTCTATACCCCGGCCGCCCTCGGGGGCTCATATACTTTGAAAGAAAGACCTAAAAAACTTTAGGCATGCACCAGAACCTTGTTCTCATAAGGTATTTAGCAATGCATCATTGAAAGGTAAACAACTGAACATTAGGGTAAGTGTAGACACAATAATGCACTGAAAACAAAAGTATGACTGGATCAATAATCATTTTGAGCCCATTATCCCCAAAACTTTCACTGCATTGTTTATAAGGAATGATTTGAAAAAAACAATCAAAATCAGATGATAAAAAGAAAAAAAAAAGAACTTTTTGCACACTTTAATCCCTTTTATTTATCTTGAAAACAGTAAAAGATACAGAAAGACTGTTGACATAATGCTGAAAGCTCGCAATGATATGTATCTAATAAACCAGTGGCTCCACAGCCTCACCTGACAAATTTTTTGTTGAATTTTGTCTGATTGTCTTTATTTTTTAAAATTTGCTACATGATTGAAAAGGACTATCTTATTAACATGGGCCAATAAGAACAAGTGACATTCTGTAAGATTCCCAAATTTTAGTTCACGCCAACTTTAATTGGCAAGCCATACAGTATGTGACAAAATGAGTCCAAGGCAAAGCTTTACTAGAATCAATGATGCATGAAAAGTAGGTCAATTTGACCTATTTTGGCTGAGATACTGGAAGATTCTTCAAAAAAGATCTGCACATCAAGCTAGATGATGGGGCATCAGTTTCTGAGGAAAAATTAGTCACTGATACATGGAAGTAGGTTTAGGTGATCTATTAAGGGGAGGAGTGGGGGATCTTCCTTACATGAAGGTAGGCCACAGTTTCTGAGGAAACAAGTTGGACATAAAACTTTATGGTGGTTATTTTTAATTTCCGATCAGCAAACGATTCACAAGTTAAGTGCAGGACCATCTAACAAATATATCTGCAAAGTAAAATTACAATTCACTTTGTATAGATATTTATCGTTAACATCAATGATGGAGTCAATGATGGAGAAGTGAGATTCCCAAAGATTTAGTTCACACCAACCTTAATTGGCAAGTCATACAGTATGTGACAAAATGAGTCCAAGGCAAATCTTTACTAGAATCAATGATGCATGAAAAGTAGGCCAATTTGACCTATTTTGACTGAGATGCTGGAAGATTCCTCAAAAAGAATCTGCATATCAAGCTAGATGATGGCATATCAGTTTCTGAGAAAAAAAAAGTCAATGACGCATGGAAGTAGGTTAAGGTGATCTATTTAGGGGAGGAGTGGGGGATCTTCCTTAAATGAAGGAAGGCCACAGTTTCTGAGGAAACAAGTTGGACATAAAACTTTATGGTGGTTATTTTTAATTTCTGATCAGCAAACAATTCACAAGTTAAGTGCAGGACCATTTAACAAACACTTTTGCAAAGTAAAATTTCAATTCACTTTGTATAGAGATTTATCATTAACATCACAACATTTTTTCAATTAATTTTGGCTGCAGGGCAATTTTTATACCATTTTATATATAAATATGCAGTGCTTCTAATAAGACCTAAAACTACCCTGACTCAGCTGTATTGGATGCTCTTACTGTAATATACTGTACATTGTACCAACCTATGAGGCCTTTGTTCATCTTCACCCATCGTACAACACAGACAGCATCCTCATGGTTAGCTGGATATCTGTGTTCTGGTCCACGTCTGTATTCCACATTTACAACAACACAGGGAGCATCCCTGTAAATTATATAAATACACTGTTATTCATTGACAACATCACATAGTGCAACTCTGTAAATCAAATGAACACACTGTATTATATTGAAAATACACATCCAGAATCTCTATAAACTGAATGTTACATATTGACAGAGACACATAGGGTACCTCTTTTCATCAGCTTAAAACATTGCATAATAAACCATTTTGTTAATACACTTAATCAGATAAACATGAAGTGTTCTACATTGACACTTTGATCAACCCTGTAAATCAGATAAACACATTGTCACAGAGAACAACACATTTTGCAAGAACATTGACTGTTAATCAGATAAACCTATTGCATTATGTATTGACTTCATAAGCTGCATTGCTGTAAATCAGACAAACACAGTGATTTTAACATTAACAACACAAGGAGCATTGTTGTAAATCAGACAAACACTGTAAATTTTATATTGACAACACAAGGAGCATTGCTGTTAATCAGACAAACATAGCAAATTTTACACTGACAACACAAGGAGCATTGTTGTACATCAAACAAACACAGTAAATGTTATATTGACAACACAAGGCGCATTGCTGTTAATCAGACAAAACACAGTAAATTTTACATTGACAACACAAGGAGCATTGCTGTTAATCAGACAAAACACAGTAAATTTTACATTGACAACACATGGAGCATTGCTGTAAATCAGACAAACATAGTGATTTTACATTGACAACACAAGGTACATCACTGTAAATCAGACAAACACAGTAAATTTTATATTAACAACACAAGGAGCATTGCTGTAAATCAGACAAACATAGTGATTTTATATTGACAACACAAGGAGCATTGCTGTAAATCAGACAAACACGGTAAATTTTACATTAACAACACAAGGAGCATTGCTGTAAATCAGACAAACATTGTGATTTTTACACTGACAACACAAGGAGCATTGCTGTAAATCTGACACAGTAAATTTTGCATTGACAACACAAGTAAAATCACTGTAAATCAGATAACAGTAAATTTTACATTGAGAACACAAGGTGCATTGCTGTAAATCAGACAAACACAGTGATTTTAACATTGACAACACAAAGAGCATCCTTGTTACTAGTAAGCAGATAAAAACAGTGAATTCTACATTGACACAACTAGGAGCATCCTTTTAAGCGGACAAAAATTTTGTATTGAAAACACAAGAAGCATTGCAATTAATCAAACTGTTACAAATATCGACAGAAACACATTGGGCATTTCGTAAAAATTGACAAACATCAGCATTCTAAACTTCTTGAATCAACATACAGCATTTCATGCTGAATTTTTGAAAATGTACCAAATCCAGTATTTTTTACTTTTCTTAATACCTTAGGTAAAAAAAATTAGCATCATCAACTGCTTAATAAAAAGGGTGGGGGTGAGAGAAGTACACACTTTTAAATATGTAATTTCTTCTTTTTGTGGTCTTTTTGGGGACTTAAGTTTCAGACAGCAGGGGTTAACTGCTCTATAAAGTGCCTACATGCAGTCTTGGTATTATAATTATAGACCTATGCACAAGTCCAGGTCAATATGTATTTACTTGAGTCACATATGCTGGTCATATAGTAAGCTTTAGGCTGTAAAAATTGAAATTTTAAAGATTTATGCCTCCAAATACAACATAAGGTGCAGATATGTGTTCATTACTGAAGGTCTTAGTGCAACCTGTAGAAGTTTGCAATTTACATATTTTGGATGGCTGACTCATAGACACTCATACCACATCCTTTTTTCTATGTATACAACAGCTACATGTTTCAAGTCCAACAAATAACACTGAATATGTCAGAGGGAATGATGATCATTACCTTGTTGGAAAAACTCCCCTTTTGAAATAATAACTATGGCCCAGGAGCCCATTGGTCTCAACCCTTCAAAAAAGTTATTTTTCATCTTCTCCAAGGAATGAGAACTTTTTAGTTGACCTTTAGTAGACTCTGGTGTTCTGTCTGAACAGAAGCATACCTCCCATAAAATAGGCATTACAAATATGAGCAGAAAATTAAAAATTGTTATACCATGTGCATATCTACATACATTTATTATGAATAAACCACTGACCAATTCTGGAGTCAGTTGGTTGAATGGTAAAGAAGGAATTAAGGAGACAATATTGAGTGTCAAATGTGTGAAAAAAATTATAAAGAGAAAAGTATCAATCACACAAATTTTTATAAAATTGAAAATCCTTATATAATGTACACATCTACATATCCTGAATAAACCAATGACCAACTTGGTAATCATTTGTATGAACCGTGTAGGAGGAGTTAAGGAAACAATCTTATGAGTCACATGTACAAAAAAATTACAAATAAGTCCAAAAACATGTAATTCCTATAAAATTTTATACAACTGAAAATCCTTACATCAGGTGCACATTTAAATATCATGAAAAACAAAAGACCAACTTTGGAGTAAGTTGGTTAACCACTGTTAAAGTTGCGGATACAATTTTGAGTGCCACATATACGAAAAAATGCTGTGTCAAAGCAGGCATAACTCTATAAAAAAGACATACAAATAAATCAGACATGTGGATAGGTTTTCACATTAAGGGGAACACTTATACAAATTTTCAAGTCAATCAGTTAAAGGATGTAAAAGTTTTTCAAAATAGACCCTCTTAACTGCATTTGAGGCATGGTGGTATAATCACACAAAATCTGCTTCATGAGAGCTGCATTTTGGCTGAATATTTGCATTTAGGAGTGAGCAACACTAGGGCCATTTGGTTAAAAATTCTACAAAGACCTATTCTTAGACATAACTACATGTACTTCAAAGTCATTTGTGATTATAAAATTTAAAAAACAATTCTTTTATGGCTTTCATGGATCAAAGCATAGAAGGCACTTAACAATATAGTTTGATTATTAGGTCAAGTATTGTAATCCTGCACAAACCGGAAAAAAATTTGATTGGTGTAATGTTTTGAAACTGCTATAAAACAACAAACATAAAACCCAAGCCCTTATCAAATGTAAAAATGTTTTATGTAAGTTGAAATACACACGAGTGAAAGTTAACAAAAATTCATGAAAAGCAGGAAAAATTATACAATAAACTCCTGAAATTAGGAAAACTTTCACCAATTTCATCTGCCCCAGTTGAAACCCAAATCTTAAATTGTTCAAAACAGAACATTATTTAGGCTATGGAATCAATGCTTCCAATCTAATAATGCAAGAAAAGACTGATTACTGTAATTGAGAAATACAAGACAGGTGTGAATATTAATGCCACTTGACTACTTCTAATTTCCTATTGGAAATAAAACTTGTCAAAATGGCTGTTAAGAATGGTCATATTACTATTCTTCATCAATAGTTTCCTGATCACTAGAAAATTGGCAATAAGAACATAATATTTCATTATTTTCTGTCATTATCCACAACAAAAGAAACATGTTTCAAAATCAACAAGATTTGACAAAATTAAAGAATTGTGGTTAGGTTTGCTTTTGGTCCCTAAAAGTGAACAATGCTTCATCCAAGGTTTATGTTGCAATCAGTTGTTTTGACAAAAGCATATTCTAATTAGGTCATTTTAGCACTTCTACTGTCAGCGCAGCTCACTTTGGAAATCGCCTTTTTACGATTTTGAATATTTTAAAATGGGATGTTTGTGGCATACTTTTTATTGAAGATGTATCTAGTTATGTCATAATTTTGTGTGCAAAATATTTTCTTCTTCCTAAAGAGACTTTTTTACTACAGGTGAAAAAGTGATTTGAATGGGAAAATTTCTATAGCAAAATTTTGGTTCATTAAAAGTCATATTTTCTAAATAATGATTGTATTGCCATATATTTAGTGTTGAACTGTAAATTTTATTTATTTGATCATAAGACAACCAAAATTTTGAACTTGTGACCTGAAAGGGCCTATTTATAGCTAATTTAAGAAAACCTGCCAAAGTGAGTTACCTCCCTTCTCCATGCAAAATCCCATAGACAATGCAACCATCCAAGATTTGAAGAAACCATTTAATTAATTTGCACAACTATTGATAATGTATTAACGACTAAGTAAGACTGATATTTTATAAAGCATGCGTCAATCCAAAACAGTTTGAAATATGATAAAATTGAAAAAAAGCTGATTTCTGAAGTGAACTGTGCTGATAGTAATTCTGTCTTATAATGCAATTATTTACAAGAAAAACTGTCTTTTGTCTTTTACCTTGTTTTTACCCTTCTAGATATTAACTGGCTGCATCCAAGTTTTAACTTAATTTTTTATTCATGCATATGTAAATAGTTCAACAATAAAAAAGTGTGGACCAACACTAATTTTGAAGAAAACCTCTATAGCCTCCCTTATGGTGTGGACTTCTGTCCATTGTTGAAGGCCTTTATTTAACCAGCAGATAGAAGGCTGTCTCACAGACAATCACAACTCGCCTCTTATTTCTAAAATGTACAGAAGTTGAAGAATTCTTCTATTTAAAATAAATCTGTTTTGTTATCAAAGTAGTTTTAAGTAATCTTCTATAAATTGTTTGAAAAAATATTATAGAAGCACACACTGTCTTTATATCAAATTTTAAGTCATATATAATACAAGTTACCAATGTTGAATAAGTATGGTCAATATTGATAGCTATTTATGGCCATTTCAAGGAGTAATCTCTCATCAGTCGCATTAGAACCAATTTTTAACTTCTATTAGAACACCAATTGTAATTATCATATTATAAAATGGATTCTACCTGATTTCAACAAGAAAATGCAAATCATGTCAACAACAATCATTAATGGTCCTACAATGAAGTCTTAGTTTTGTTTATATGTGTTAATTTTTGGGCAAGAATTAATGCACTGACTAAAAAGGGTTGTAACTGAATGTTATAAACCTGGTGTTCAGTATATCTAACCACTTCTGTAAAGATATTATTTACATTTATAGTCGTACAAATATTATTAAACTTTTTCTCACTGAACAAAAGGACTGTAGCAATTAAAGAATTCAATGATACACCACTACAGATTGGTATGATATAGATCTCAATGTAAAACATATCCTCTGTCACTCAATATGGAAATGTATCTGTCAAAGTGACCCAAATACTGCTGAAGTCCATTAAGGTTTGGTACAAAATGTATTTAGGAAAAAGACTTGATAACAGAACTTGAATGTAAACAGATTCCCACCAAGCATAAAATACAGGTCATAGTAACCCAATTCTTACACAAACTTAGGGAATGGTCATTTTTTTATACCCCCCCCAAACATAGTTTTTGAGGGGGGGTATATAGGAATCACCCTGTCTGTCTGTCCGTCCGTCTGTCCACATAGCTTTTAAGCGCATCTCCTCCTACACCGCACAACGAATTTCAATGAAACTTTACATGAAGCTTAGACACAATGTGTAGATTTGCATATGGGGAAGATCATTCATCGTGCTTTATTCCAAGGGCAGATAATTCAACTTAAGTGATAGGGGAGTGGGGGGTATCCTTTGTGAGTTTTGCTGACAGTATGTCTTGTTAAAATCAGAAGAAAGAATTATCCCATGATCAACAGTTCATGCTTTACAATTTGCCATAGTGTTTTACATACTATTTTCTGTCTCTGAATTTCTCTTTGAAGCTATCTTCGTTTTTTTGGCCGTGGTGCTAAAATTAGACCTAACTTGCTTGCACTATTTTCAATCTACAAAATAAAACTCTATAAGAATACAGTAGACAGTTTTTCTCTCATGACCTGTTAACCATTCCAAATGAAGACTCAGAGCTTTCTGAATCTGTTTATGGATAATATTTTCCACATCCAGCTCATGGTTTTCCAAACAGTATTAGTTGACTATATCATATCCCAGTAATGAGAGTTATTAAGATTTCTAAAATAATTCACTAAGAAATGTTTTATCATTTGATGTATGTCTAAGAATGGATTCTCTTCAGTTACTCCTGCTAAGTATTGCATCTTTTTCCTTTTGTGGCGTTGCTTGTTGGAGAAATTCACGCTCTTGAAACATATCTTAAACATGTGTCCACTGATAGATGTAACCAAAAAATCTGATG
The DNA here is from genome assembly GCA_032357055.1 of Geukensia granosissima. NCBI lineage: Eukaryota > Metazoa > Mollusca > Bivalvia > Mytilida > Mytilidae > Geukensia > Geukensia granosissima. The sequence continues at coordinate 5,208 of JAULBM010327900.1, read as the reverse complement.
TCATGAAGCAAAAAGACCCAATAGTTCAGCAAATACACCAAACGGGAGTCATTGGTGGGCATAATCCATTGAATCATATGAAATTGTAATTAATTTTTTAAAGAAATTGAACATATACATATGGTGTTATAGGATAATGATGAACTACGTAAAAAGTTAGAGAAGACAGAAACAGTACATGTCGGAGCTGCTGCTAAACTGACAGAGGCAGAAAGTAAGACTTACATTGTCATAGTTACTTTTAATTATGAATTTAAGACACATCAGATGGCTATTTAGAAGACAGGACAAATTTAATCAGATTGCATCATACATATTTAGTTTGCACCCTTAATCCTAAATTGTGAGAGAAAAAAAACATTTGAAAACACCAGAATTTAATGGATGAACTATGGATTAAAACAATTCAAAGTATATTTTGGACGATAACTCACTTTGAATTGCAACTTGAATAAACAAAATCACTTCAAGCTTATAATAGAAAAGATAGAGTTTCAAGCAAAAAAGTCTTGTTTTATATTCAGCTATTATGGCAAATACTGTGACTTTACAAACTATAATGAAACTGGAGTATATATTGCGATATATGTTATATCTCAGTAACTGCTAACACAATTTCAAATAAAAGTTAATAATTTGAAGATTTAGCTTTCGATAATGATCAGCAGTCGATTTTACAAAAAGTTGTAAGTGTTATTTCTTTGGTAATATATGATGTCACAATGAGTTTTTCTTTGAAGTTTGTACTCTTGCGATCAATCTTAGGCTTAAGAATTTTTGTGAAAATGATTGCAGATGTTGTGGCACAATACAATTTATAAAAGACACCATTATATTACAAATTTAACAACTATGCTTATTCTAATATCCAATGAAAATACAGTCATGGGAAATGTATGCATATTTGGCTGGGGTAAACTAGTTTGATAGATCTTAACAAATTTCCCCCTTGATCAATCTCAGTCAGACCACAACACAGACAAAGAAACAGTTTCCATTATTCTATTCTTTTGACCACATACACACTTCAATTTTCAGAGCAAGCTAAGGCTTATGAAGAGAAGTTTAAGAAGATGAAGGATATTTATCAAAAGTTAAGAGAGGAACATGTCTCATTATTACGAACAGTAAGTACAGTTCTTCAGGATGCTAAGAACAATCTGACTACCATTATTACATTCAAGATGGTTGGTCCATACTAGTGCTCTGTTTCATAAAAAACAAGGTAATAACCACTTTTCCTATCTCTGGATTTACAAGAGTTGTCTCCCATATGGGTCAGTAAAGCAATTAGCTGAAACAGTGAAATTTTAGCTTTTTATTTAATACAAATTTATTCATCTAAAATCCATTACAAAAATCAATCTTTTCGTTTGATTTTTTAATACGCATCAGACAATTTTTCTCTAATTAATTATTATGGATTTTGTAAAAAATATAATATTTAAGGTTTTCTTTTGTGATACCTTCCCACATGGGAAACTTACAAATAAAGAATGAAACCTGGGTTATGAAAAGTGGAAATTGCCTCGTTTGATATACATTTAGGTAAAAATTGAAAAAAAGAATGACATGGTCTAAAGAGAGACCATACTACATGTCTATCAGTAGTGCAGAAAATTCAAACTTGAAATTTGTAGATACCAAAAATTAATATGTAGTATTTTATTTCAGTCAAATAGTTGACAAAAAACAAATTTTTAAAATAAAAGATATGGAATAAAGCCAAAAAGACAGCAATATCCATTCCTCATTGAGATTTATGAATAAATTTTATTAAATTTCATAAATTCTTCTGCATACAAGCTGCTTTTCTGAATTTAATTAAACATTTGATGTCCAAATTAAAACTAATTTAAAATTCAAGAAAATGTCAAAAATAAGATTATTGTCTTTGTTTATAGAATGCCGATGTTACAAAGAAATTGGATGCAGAAAAGAGAACAGTTGCAGAAAAAGAACAATTACTGAAGGTAAGTTGGTTGGTTGGTTGAATATTTAACTGAAACAAAAATGTTTTTTTTTCAAGCAAAACATGTTTTCTCGATTATGTTGTCAGGCCAATCATTTTTTCAATCGTTCAGTAAATTTAAATTGTGTTACATGAACTTGGCAGTTGATTGTTGAGAACATCCAATTTATTTCAATACCAGAAAATGATACAAAAAAATAACAAAAAAATTGCTGATGTCTTTAATAAAGGGAGTATAGCGACGATTAAAAGTTCTTAATTTTTTTAAGAATGTCGATATGAGAAATTACCATTTACATGTCAGATTGCATATTAAATTTCACTTGTATAAGCTAAACCTGTTATTTATGTACAAGTATGTTTGATTTAGAAAGGTTAATTACAATAGTTTTAATGATTATTATTACAGCATGCATTTTGTAAAGTTTTGTCAATAAAATGTTTTCTTGCCTGAATTGTGAAAGGAAGATACTAAAAAGCATGGTTTTTATTTCAACTTTTTATTTCTTTTTGCATTGCATATTTGAAAAGTGCACTTAGTTTGTAGTTCACAGGAGTACCAATTTTATGTTAAGATAATTTTTGTTCCATTTTACCCAGCACCTTTCTAAAATTTTCAGATAAATACCTTTTACACCCTTTTGCACTTCCCTTTTCCAATAACCCTGCCTTTGAACATCAATGAAAGTAATTTGATTTAATATATTAAGAGAAATATATATGTGCATTGTGTTATTTGCATGGTAGAAATAATTGCATGGGTTTAATTAGGAATCCAAATCTGAACTGGAACGTATCGAACAAGAACGAAAGGTCATACAGGAAAGTCTGAAACAGAGTGCTGATGAGACTTCTTCCCAGCTTGCCATGACGATGGCTAAAAATACAGATCTACAAACAGAGAAAGAGGTTTGGCTTTTTTGATGTTGTTTGTTTTTTTTTGTCCTTTCTAAAATCTATTTGGTCTTCAGCTTTAACATATTAAAACACAGAACTTTCATACTCTGACACTAACATCATTAATTGTTATGCTGCTGTTCAGGAGGTAAGGCCAAAGTTGTGTTTTTCTTTGTTTTGCGTCCGCGTGCAGGAAGGTTTTAAGCCTTTTGATGTCAAAAACAAACACAGTAAATAATCTGTATGAGATTGTAGTATTGAGAAGAATTATCTTAATCTCTCCCAAAACATAGAACTATCGTTGATCATCAATGCAGAAATAACGACCTCAGATAAAAACATAGAACTATCATTGATCATCAATGCAGAAATAACGACCTCAGATATAAGCTGTATCAATATGTAAGCAATCAAAGCTGTTATCATTTTGTGTTTGTGTGTTTTCTTGCGGACGTGCGGGTAGGTATTGAAAATTTGACCTGATGCAAAACAAATAAAAAAAAACAGACACGGCCTGACTGTATTTTATTTGAATATTGTAAGTATCAGTTTGTGATTGATGGTTACAGATTGAGTTTACTGACTTAATTTACTGATCATCTACATGAAAGGTTTGTTTTATTCTGGTAAAGCTAGAAGACATGTTCTCTGTATACAAACCTGACAGTTGGCAAAAATTATCCTCATTCCAAGGCATGATACAATCTCTGCATGGACTGGTTCTTTGTGCATCATGGTCTGTCTGGTACCAGTAGCATGGTTTTCAATCTGGTATTGGACAGACACAACATTTGATGTGATGCACACATTTACAGAGTCCTGACTACCAGAAGAAAATGGAAGACATTCACATTGAGGTATATATTTATCTGTGGGTGTAATCTGTTTTGCTTAAAAAAAACTCTCTCAAATTGTTCCCCAGAAGTGAATTATAGTAATTAATAAAATAAAGGCTTTATCACACTAAATGTTGATATATATCCCTTCTAAACTGCCTAAAAAGGAGGTTGTCACAAACTAGGTGCTGAATATTTTTATTTTGTTTTTTTATTTTCAATCTTCCATTTGTTGTGCAATTGAAAATTCTGAAATGTCACCAACAACAACTTACTTTTACATAATTTGTCTATGATGCAAAGCTAGGTATTATTGTTCAATGCTTTTCCATAGACATATGATTTGTGAAGCAAAAGCATCCTCAATAATATTGATACACTGAAATTTTACCAACTGTAAGAATTCAGTCATTCATCGTTTTCTGAAATAAATAGTTCCATCCCTATTCTTAATGTGTATGAGCTTATTAGAGTAAGTGAGAATGGCTGAATATTTACAATTGTAAGCTGTCTTGGTGGAAACTTATACAGACATATTTCACATCAGAATGGTCATATCTGCAATAAAAATATTTAAATTTCAATACTCGATTATTTAACAGTTGTCAGTAATTTAAAATCCGATATAAAAATGGCTCATGTTTTTTGGCATATATTACATGTACTTATTTTTAAACACGTGATATTCATATTTAATTTTCATATGATTTTGAGATTAAAAGAACAACTCAAGAAATTCATATGAAAAAAAGCCATGCATGAAAATTATTTGTGGCATTTGCCTGTGTATATCATTTACATGAAATCTTATTGTTTCAGTTGTAGTAATGATGATTTAAAACCCTTTTGTCTCTTCGTTTAGTTCATTATAAGGAATTGTGTAAAGAATTTTCAGATTTAAAAAATAGTATGAAGTAGTCTTGGTTTTGCTTTTAGAATATTAGCTAATATAATACCAAAATCTGTTAACAGCATTTAGAAAATCAGTTAAAGATGATGGAGGATACCAAGTCAAGTTTGATGGCCCAGTTACAGACTGCTGAAGATGAATGTAGTAACCTTCAGACTCAAATTGACCAATTGGAGGAGGAGAAACGAGCACAGGAGAATTCTTTGTCAGGGGAAATAACTAGTCTTCAACAACAACTATCAGCATTAAAAATAGAGAAGGAATCTTTAGACACTAATTTAAATAGTCAGATTGCAGAACTGAAGGTATTAAACACCATTTTAAGCACACCATCACATAAATTTTAATTGAAGTTCTTAAGCACCTTCCACTAACTTGCAGTATCACAAGATAAAAAAATAGAAAATTCTTTGAGAAAACAGCAATTCTAATGCAATATTTCTGTAACACCTAATTTGATTGGCTTGTATTGTACGTAAAACTCACAATCTATTTGTCATAACTATTCTTCTTTATTTCTCATAACCAATTTACAAAGGTACAGAGATAAGTACAAACAGAATAATCATACAATAAATTATAGAAAACACTGA
>JAULBM010327889.1:0-13183 GCA_032357055.1 Geukensia granosissima | reverse complement strand
TTTTTTGACAAGAGCTGAAAATTCCATTTGCAGTGGAATGAAGCATTTTGGAACATTCTGTCCCCAGGTTGGCTGTGATTTTGCTAGATCTATAATGGTTGTCTTGATTTTTGCCATTTCAGGATCGTCTTTATCCCTGGCATTAACGAATAGCTGATCTTCAATAACCAGATGTTCTATTAATGGTGTTCCCTCAAACATTGCTTTTATTTCGTTGAAAATCATTTTTCTTCTTGATGCGATATCGCCCTACAACATCAATTTTATCAAGATTACCAAACGTACATGTTTATACAACAACAAGACATTTGATCGAAAATAAGATAAAAAAATTTAAACTGATTTAAAGTAATTTTAACAGTAGTTAAACAAACAGGAATTTGTTTATTTGACACACCATAAGAATAAAAAATAATAAATAATAAATAAATAAAAAACAATATGTGCCGAAATTGAAGAGTAACAATTCATTTATTAAACTTCAACAAGAGGAACATTTTCAATTATCACACCCCAGTAGTCGACATTGCTATCAGTGGTTAAGTCTTTTTGTGAGCTTCGCTTGTGGCGTCAAAAAACCTCAGATATCTGATTGTGACGCATCAATTTCTTGACATCAAAACTATTTAGACGTCGCAATCAATGGCAAAGCTGTATACGTCTGAAAAAGGAAGTTCTATATCTCATGTTTCAGAGATTGTTCAGACCGTACAGTTATCCCCTCAGCACTGAAATGTATTTCTTCTACTGATCAAAATTTCACGCTGGAAATTGTTAATTTATGTTATTATACAGGAGTTGTTGCTCTCTTTTACTCGGAAAATATATATCATAAGGTAGGTGTTGTATGTTTAAAAAGTTAACTGCCTCAGAGTTTTTTTCCAAATTGGAATTTATTACTACACATGTAACCATTCTATCACAAATCCAATACTTTCCACAAAGAAATGAAAATTGAATAGAAAAAGGAGGAACATCAATATACAAAGCAATAAACAAAAAGGTGAAAAGTTAAGCAACATAAATTCTAATTAACGTTAAAGTAAAACGTACGAAAACAGGCTAAACTGGTCCGGTCGAATGAGCTGCTTCTGCGTATTCAAGCGTTTTGGAACGGGAAAGTATTTTCTGTAGTGAGTAAGTATTAGTTGTTCTTCCCGTAAATATCAATCAACTCATGGTGGCAACCCAGAATGCGCATTTTTTTCAAACAACATGTTTGTATTAAGGAATAGTCCTTTGATATGTGTCACTTAGTTTTGAACTCTTGCCTTAAACCTCAACCGTATAGGAACGGAGAAGTAGCAACTACAGTAGCTAACTATAAGTTTTTCTTTCCTTTAATATCAATCAACTCATGGTGGCAATCCAGAATGCCCATTTTTTTTTTCAAAAAAATGTCTGTATTAAGGAATATGCACTTTGACACGTGCTACTTAGTTTTAAACGAAACAGGATTCGGTTTTTTTCCTGAAGGTAGTAGTTTTTGTAGCATGGATTAATAAGGAATTCGATCATTTATTAAGAAGAGAAGATATGAGGTAAAATTCAGAGAAAAGAACTCCAACCACGAGAAAAATCATTTAGAATTTACAAATCCAGAGGTCTTTACCCGGACTTCAACAAGGTTGAAACAACCGCTTTTATCAAAGATTAAATCGCCCAAAATGAAAAAGTGTATACTTGAAATATACTGCTTTTACATGAATATTAACAAACATGTACATGTAAACCCACAAAGATTCCTGACTTGGGACAGGTAAATGAGACAAACGATGACGTCAAACTTGTTAAGACACAATTAAATAAAACAAAACAGAAAAAACAGACGAAAAATCAAAATCAAACAGAAAGTCACAAGTCGAAATTAATTACAATAAAAACACTTTAGCAGAAATAAGCAAAAATATGATACATCTTTAATGAATACTCACAGTTTCTGAAAGCAAGCCCCTCAACCCGATCTTTCAACGAACAAAGTATGTGTTGTCATTAAAGGTGAAGAAATGGAGGTAATGCCAAATTTATGAATTTTTGTGTAAGGATGCGATTAGTTTATTTTAATTTGTACCAAAAAACAGTTTAAATGTTTTCACTACATACAACTTTACTGTCGACAGTCAAGGAAGGCCTTCACGCGTACTCCTAAAGCGGTGTTAATCAAATGTGGATGTAAAAAAATCAATTGATTGATTAATCGAAAGATATGTTTCAATACCCCAAATCTGATTCTCTTAAAGTTTTTACATTTATTTGATTTTTTCCTTTTAAACCACGATTCCACATTCACAACTTAAAGACCGTCCTATGAAATTTATACTTAAATGTTTTGTTAAACAAAATGGCAATATATAGATATTTGGTTTTAGATAAAAAGAAGATGTCTCACTTTGTTAGAGAACTCACCGCTTGTGCTTAAAAATACAGAAGGCGATATTTTCAAAATACCTGACTTTCTAAGTGACAACATTTTTGTATAATTTGTTGGACGAGTCTTTTTACAGACCTTTGGCATTCCAATGGGCATAAATTGACCCTGACTTGTTTTTATTCTTACCACTTAAGGAAACTAAGGGGACCAGAGATTCAACAAAATTTGCCTTATATCTAGATGTATTCCTTGCAATTGTCCGAGAGGAACAATATGTTTCTAAGATTTACGACAAACGGGATGATTTCAACTTTTATATTGTAAACTTCCCATATTTATGTGAAAATATTCCTGTTTTCCCTGCCTACGGGATTTATGTTTCGCAGTTGATTCGATACTCTTGTGCCTGTTCCAAGTACCAAAAATTTCTGAAGAAAGCATTGTTGTTGTCGCATAAATTACTACAAGGATAAATCCAATCAAGGATGAAGTCGTCACCCTAAAATTTTATGACCGCCATCACGAATTGGTTGATCCATATGGTATCAGTGTATTTCAACTAGTAATTAACTTGTTACATTTTATTTTTGATTGATTGTTGTTTTACGTCCTTTGGCAAATATTTAATGCATACTCAGGACGGAAACAAGGTAAACAATAAATAAATATGTAGACTGGGAGCAAGAGACCGGTAAGGTAGGGACTTTTAGCCTGCCACTGAAAAAATTGAATATTTAACCTTGTAACTAGCCGCATACTGACCACTCAAAATGAGCTGTTACAAACGGTCTTAAATGTGAATACGACGGTACGTCTTTAACAGACGGATTGTGAATTTATGCATCCCCCATTATCAGGGACGCCCCTTTTAAAAGACTAGTGCCTCCAGGACGGATATACCTAGTGCCTATTCTTTCCCCGGCACAACTTTTGCGAAGGCGTGTTCGAGTATTTATACATTACACTCGAACTAACGGACGCCACTTTAGTAGGGGTTGTACCTGCTGTCAGAGAAACCGGACGACCTATTTGTATACCCCGGCCGTCCTGTGGTGCCCGGTAATACAATGATAAGTTGACCTCTTCTCGGATTGTCGTTAACCCGGATAAGAGTTAAAAGATTCCTCGACGGTTGTTAAACGCAAGACAGGTGATGCTTACCCTTCATTAACACCTGATCACATTCCTGTTCTGTAAGGATTAGTGGAACTTAAGCCTTTATTTGAAACATACTAAAAGATAAAACACAATCAAAAGGAACAAAGGCTTAGAATTAACGTGCAGTTAGTAATTTCAAACTCTATCCGTATTTCAAGAAATATTGTTTTTCCAAGTTCTGTTTTGCAGTAACAGGAGACCTCAATATTTATTGATTTTGACCTCCTTTGACGAAAAGCTCATTTAACTCTACATAAATTGCCAATTAGTCATTATATATATCATTGTAAGACTATATTTCTAATATTTACAATCCTGATTTCAATCTAGATCTTTTGTCACTATCCATTCTGTTTTCTTATTTCGCGTTTGCACTTTACCTTACTGGCATGTACTTTTTTAGTCTGCTTGATTAAATTAATAGTATAACTTACCACGTTTACTTTGTCTTTATGTGTCAATACAACCATGATTTTAGGAAAGCCATTTCCCCCTCCTTTACAATATGTTACAATCGTGTTTATCCAGAATGTAATGTAGTCTGAAATCAGATGTTGACATTCAGAATATAAAATATTTCAACTAATTAACGACCTAATTTGTCTCCATTAATTTCATACATAAGAAAAATCGCTTAATCCTCAAACAAAATATTCAATGGAACTAAATCTTTTAAAAGCAAACATTTCGGTTACTGAAACATATATCAGGTTTTGAACAAGATGTGTTTTCAATTTTAAAAAATGGGAGTAAATCAATGCGAATTGCAAATAACATGCACATTCAGGCAAGCGCAGGATTCAGACGTTACATATTTCAGAGTAAACGCAAACCAAAATCTACATGATTGTTGCATGTAACACAGCAAATTTTAACCGTGTCACTGAAAGTCAAAATGGATAACAGATGAAAAAGGTACACGTACCTCTATTTATCGTAGTTAAAGTGCAGTCTCTCTGACATTTAGCCCACATCTTTTCATTTTGTTTTAACAAAAAAATTAACACTAAGAAAAAGCTCTGACCACATACACAGTATATAGTATATTAATATATATACCCCTGGGAGTTTTAGCTCCACTTTTTCCTGGTAGGTACTGTTCAAATTGACCTGGATCATCAAGGTCTCTACTTCCGTCTAATACAACAATGTACAGTGCTCTGTATGTCAGAAAAGTTTGATGGGTACTATAGAACACGTCTTGTCCACCAAAATCCCAAATAATGACTGGAGCTATATTTCGTTGATGAAGTTTCTTTTTACCAACATTGAAGGATTTCTCTAGAAATGTTTTCTTTGTAACTGTCACTTTAACCTGCTTTACATCTTTTCTGACTCCAAAAAAATCTTTTATCTTCTTTACGAGAGAAGGTTTCGTAATAATGTCCGTAGAATCTTCTGCTTGGTTTGCTGACTCTGGGTTTCCTTTATTGTCATCCACAAAATCAGTTGTTATTGATTTTTTTGAAATTTGATAATCTTCCAATGGTACTACAGGTTTTCTAGATTTTAGGGGTACATTTACATCATCATACCGAACCTCCTGAGCCTCTGTTTGCAAAGGTAACGACTGGTGTGACTCAAAATCTTCGTCTGTTACTACTTTTAACAAATCTGCAGGTTGAATGATATTTTCTTTTATCATAACTTCTTGGCTGTTATGCACGGGAGCTTGTATTTCTGTTGACTTGCATGATTTTAATGGTATCGATATAATGGGATCCGTATTCGATGGAAGCTGAGTTTCCGTGTTAACTTCTGTTTTTTCATCAACAGAAACCATATCGGTGTCGAAACGCGGTTTTTCCTCAGATTCCGGAGGTGACAATGGTACAGAGGTTTTTGCCTCGACGTCTGGTTTGTATTTTTGTAAAGATCTACTTATCGTTATTTCATCCAATTTAAATCCTACAAATAAAAAATAATTAATTTTTTTCAAATACGTCTTTTTTATTTTAACTTAAAGAAAAATAAAACAAATAATTTATGGCATAACCATTTACCTAATGATCAAATAAACAGGCAACTGTATCATGCTGTGTTCAATAAAACTAATTGTAATATTTCTGTTAACTTTTAATGATTCCGTCAATAATATTTCCATTATTATTTGGGAAATTCCCAGGTAGATAAGTTATATCAGTTTGAGCCAATTATAAGAATAAAGAGAGCTTTTGTTTTTTAATCATGCCAATAGCTTTAATCAATATAAATATTTTTAAATAATATTCTCACTTGGTGCAAAACAAAGATCATAGTTAGGCAATTAATCTTATTAGGCAACATATAATTACTATTTTGCCTTCTCTACTAGGTAATGGAAAAAGCGAAAGAAACCTATAGCAAAAAATGGACGAAGTCGCCAGATACGTAAATCCCGAGAACGTGATCCAGACAGAAAGTCACAAATACAGTACATATACTATTAAACCAAACGTATAATATAAAGAAGGAAATCACAAAAAAACGTTACATTATATCTCATTTATATCCTTAAAAGAAAAAGTTACTGATCCTATTTTCACTTATTAATTTAAAATCATTCATGCAGGTTTATTTTTCTAAGGTTCTTTGAATATGAATACCACTGTTTTGTATAGTTTATTATCAGTCCTCTTTTTATTCTAATAATTAATATTAGGGACATGTGTGCCAAACGTATTCAAGTTAACTATATTAATACAATGTTACTAAAACTGTTTCTTTACATGTATACCTAGATGCCTTTAAAGAAGTTTCATTAAACATATTTTTTGCGTTAATGACTTTTCCATCACATTGGACGATGCAGTATTTAATTTTCGAACGTGTTTTGTTTGATGATTTGTCGTGTTGATACACTTGAAGTTTTATCATTAGGAGTTGCACCTGTAACATACTTTCAGAAACTGTATTTATTAGAGAAATATCTTTGCATATATTTTCGTTCAGAGCTTTAATTTTTTAAACTTATTTGATATGAGTATTATGCAAAATTTTTATTTTTATTTTATTTGCTTTGATTTTGCCTTTTTGATGAGATGGCAGTTGTTACTTATCCCTAATCAGTTTTAAATTGTCTTTGTCCTTCACGTTTCTTTGTTAAATGTGTATAACACTGAGACAAGACTTACATAATTTTACGTATGCAGCTTTTATTGGTTTTTATTTACAAATAAAGAATTAGAAAATACCAAAGTGGAAAACGTAAAATAAGAAGACCGATAAGACAATGAAGAAGATAGGAAAGACAAATATAGAACACACATCACAGAAAACTAAATCTTCACAAACCCTTCAAACACTGGGATAAGTTTCGAAAGGGTTAACACCTCCTGCTCTATTAGTTGCACCTGTCGTGTTACTCCGTAAAGAAAGCCAGTGAACAGTCGCAATTGATGTTAAACACAACCACATTAGGAACGGATTTGTTGTCCCGATGGTTTGAAGATAACCGTTATTGTTTGTGAAATGAATATTTCGTAACAGTCAACCAAATTATGGTAGTGACCGGAAAATTTCCGTTGCAGCAACCCTCTACCAATAAAATACTGATAGGAAGCACACGCCATGGAATAGCGTATCAACTTGGAAATGTACACTCCGTCAGCAGGTGCGGCTAGAATGTTGCTAGACATATTTTACAATGGGAATGTAAATTTCTAGTTGCAAGTCAAGGTATGATGTAGACCTTTCTTATTCTGTAGCATCCTTGAATTCAAGTATAATTGGAATGATGCGGTCAGAGTAGTCATCACATTTTGAAATATTTAGTGAAAGTTAATAAAATTTATAAAGCGCAACTTGAAACCAAAATAATGAACATCTCTTTTCTCTGCAGAAGGCGCTGCATGAAGGCGGCTTCAAAGGAATACAGGAAAAATCAGAAAGAAGTTGTGCACACCATCGGAATGCCGACATTCTTTTGAAACACAAGCCCGCACTATATTACGAAAATGTTGAAATATGATATTTTAAGAAAATAAGGTTTGTCCCTCCCTTCCTTACCGATTATATATAATATAATAACATTGGTAGTGATTTAGGCTTATACAAGAAACATAAACCAATAAGCTAATAATTGAACTTTCCAAAACAAATAAAGTATCACTGGTTTTTTACTACAATGAGTTACACGACGGGTGTCACTAGTGAAGCAGGAGTTGCTTACCCTTCCGGAGCACCTGAATTCACCGTTTTTTTTTAGATTTTGTGTTACTCCAGCTTTAGTTTTCAGTGTAATGTTGTGATGGTCTGTGTTTGTCTTTTTGCTCATTTTGTTGGCTATTGTCTTGTTTGTCTTCCAAATTAACGGTTATTGTCTGACCCTTTGGTATCTTCGAATTCCTTTTTCCAATTACCAAAGATTTGTACCTGCATTTGCTTAAAGAACAAAGGTGATCCCAATTTTTAAAATTTTTTCTTGAGTTTTGAATGGGGAACAGTCGTATATATGGTTAAAAAAGGTTCACACCACCTCTAGAATGACTTCTTTCACTGTACCCTACAGTCCATTTTTAGCGCTTAGCGCTGCCAAGATAATTGCCAGTACGTTGGAAAGGGGGTTTGTTAAGCAACATCAATTTCTTCCTGCTTGGTTAACATTTTTCTGCTTTAAAAAAGTTTCATTTATTTCAGGTGGTATAGAGTTCGTCACAAGGTGTAGGGATCGCCTTTGTTGAAGACCGTATGACGGACTCTAAACTCCTGTTGATTTTTTTAGATTTAGAAAGAGGATGATCAAATGAAATAATATCTCCTATTTTACCGATTGTATAATCCATACAATAGTACGAATATTGTACTTTGGCATTTAATTAAAAATCGTTTGATTTCATACTGCGCACCTGTGAAAATTTCTACAATTTGACGTTAAAACAAGAAAAAAATCTTGGTCTCGATATGGATAAAAAATTCAAGTTCATCCAAAAAAAAAAACGTTTTTAAAATGTTTTGTGAATAAGTCATTGATTTTCGACATGCAATAAATGTTGCGATTACATGCGTCATATTTTTGAAAAATGTTAACTAAGAATTTTTTGAAAAAAAACCCACAAATTTGGAATGAAAAACAACTTCAATGGTTGTGTATAAATTTTAGTAAGAAAAAGGGGGTGTCTCAAAAGCATTTGAAATTTGCCGCTGAAAAAATTATCAACCATAACAGCATTTTATTGACATCGGTTACTTCTTAAAACGTCAACTAACCACGCATTTGATAGCAGATTAGAAATATACTGATATGTGTTTATCATGATTTGGATAAATAGTTCGAAATATCCATTTTACAAAGGATAATGGACATCTTCCTACTGTCGTTCCTAAGAATCCGAATGTGACTTACACTGATTGGATTTATACACCGGCGATGACTGCCGAGAAATACGACGGGTAACACTAGAGGGACAAAGTTGCTTAGACTTCCGGTGTCCATGGATTCTTTTTTATATAAATACAGTTACCTTGTTCACCATCTAGCCATTCGTCGATTGCCAAATCCAGATAAGAAAGACCTTTATACAAATCAATCCCGTCAGTTGAAATTCTCTGTTTTGTAGGTTTCTTCCCAACAAGGTATCGTGCAATCGTAGTTTTTCCAGTATTCTGTTCTCCTGCTAGCATTGCCCGAATTTCAAAGTGGGGATAACTCTCTTCTTTCAGAAGTTCAGAATAGATATTTGCTGATTTCTTGTCAAGTTTTCGGATTTCAGCCGGAAGACCTAAAATTTATGTTTAAAGGCTTACATGTCCTTAATCATGTTAATGACTTCTGTTGATCACGTGGTAAAAATATTTCAATTACAGCAAGAGTTATCTTTGGATTTCTCAAACAACGACTTACTGTTTATAAAAATATTATAGAAAATAAAAATGTTAACACATCGCTCTTATCTGGCCGACCAACTAGTGTATTCTTTTATGCTAAAATTTATATATCTACCGTTATATTCAATTATATAATTACGGTCTGTATAGAACTGTATGCAAGCAATTCTAAATTACATTCATATTGCATAAAAAAACAAACGATGATAACGATATTTTATCGACATTGCATAAGGAAAAATATCTTAAACGGATTGAAAATACCAACTGAGTCATATTTAAAAAACCTTGAAGAGAAATATTCGTGTGTTTCGAATTTATATGAAGTGATAGCGCTACCAAGTCCGATTTGCCACTGAAAATCACTTAGATCATATATGTTTGAATAATGTGGTTTTGTTACTTTTTGCAATGTTCATATTTTAAAAGTAAGTAGGTGTTTTCTTGAAAAATGCCTAACTATTTACACTACCGATCGATATATTGACTGAAAAGACCGTCGTCAGACATTTCTTAACTGCTTTGGACAAAAAAATTACTGCAAATGTTTTTTTTTTTAAATTGACTGTGTATGACGGTAAATGTGTAACAGTCAAACATTTTACCCATTACAGTTATAAAATTTTCATCACAACATTTTGATATCTGTTTCAAACATATTTTGGCTGACACTTATAGATTTTCTTTGTGACTACCAATAATTAGGTTGTGACAGTCTAAATACGCCATTGACAACCTTAACTGCGGTTTAACAAATGCATTTTGCCTGTGACAGTCCTTAACTGGGTTGTAATGGACAAAATTTGTCCGGTACGATCTTTTATGCGTTTTAATTAATAAACTTTTTAATTGTGACAGTTCCATATGGTTGCAGTGGGCAAACTATGTCCACCGCAGTATTATTTATGTATTTTGACAATTATATCGCAGTTGATTTTTTTGCAACATTTCCACTTTGTAATGTGCAATTAAATATTAATTCTCAAACTAGGTAATTTTAGCTAATTTATTATATTTATGTGTTTTTGGAAATTTTGAATTGATATCATATTAGTGTTTTCATTGGGCATTTACCAATAATAATGATATTGACCAAATAATTGATTAAAATTATCAGAGTTTGTATAGATTAGTTCAATAAATATAATTGCTTAATTGCAACCAATTCAATCGAGATCAACATTTTTAGATTTTAGTTTTGTTTAGGAGCCAATAAATAAAAAAAGTCTAAATAAAATTCACATTTTTTGACAATCCAGGGATAAGGTATGCGTCATATAAACCTATTAGGTCGGACCGAACAATCTTTTGCACTTTGTGCAGGATTCCTAAGCCAATATTCCTTTTTCAATTTTTAAAATTCAAAATTATCAATGATAAATACATATTGAAAATAAAGTTATGCTATATGTACCTCTCATCATTATATAAAGTATATATTAGAAGAACGTCTTAGTACAAAGACAATCCAACTGGCTTATTTCCAATTTTTTAATAAATATATTAGCTTATTTTAATCAAAGGAGTAGGTACGTTAACCCCCATATTTGGCCCAAATTTTAGATTTTCTGACACCATAATAAGCTGTTGTGAAAATAATGTTTAATTATCGTCTTTAATAATTCATTACCTTATCTTGTTTTTTTTCATCATTTCGACAAAATGAAAGGGTGTATTTGACTATTTTGACAAGAATTTAACATTTTCGGTAAAAATACTCTTGTTTAAGATGTGTTTTGTTCAAAAGAGATATGATCGCACAATAATATCACGAAGATATTTTAACCAAACATTTGTACTTGATATATCTATATTTATGCAAAGTTTGGTTGTGATGTTTTTGTGCGATCTGTATTAAAACCAACAACATATTATCAAATATTGCATTTAATTAATTAAGTGCTTTTCACATTTAAAGCAATTTCTAAGTGTCATGTGACCATTGTAGAACTGATTAAACTAAAAATTCTGTATGGTTATCTTTTTATAGAAATTATTAAATAAAAAAAATAGATATAAGCTAATCTTTATTTTTAAGACAAATTGGGCCTTAACGACCCTTATCCTTTGACTGTCATGGGACTCTTAATAAATTATCAAAATTGTTATATGTAGTATTAAAATTATACTAACAAGTGACAGGATGTGAATTATCGGACCATTTGATTTTCTAGGGAGGGGGCTGGGATTTTTTAGAAATATAGAAATAAATTTTCTGATCATTTTGTCCAAAAAAATCTAGCAAGCATCTGGAGTGAAAAAAATTATCTGGGAATTGGATATAAATAAAAACTTAATTTTTCTTTTATCATCTATACATGAAAAATTAATCTGACCCGCGAAGCTTAAAAAAATCTTGCATGCATGGAAATCCCCCCGTTAACTAAATGGTCCGTTTCAAGGCTAATTTTATCAGTTGCAGTTGTTGATTGCACCATCATACATGCATGAGGACTAGTGAAAGTCCAAAAAATTAATAGACCATACAGGTATATGGTCATAGTTTCAAATCAATGGAGGTATTTCAAAGTAAATTTAAAAATGATCTAATTACCAGTGCATATGAATAACCTACTTAGGCCTTTCTGGTTTCATAAAGAACAAGTTATCACTCCGAAACTTTCACAATATTAAGAATTCGCCTGGCAAATTTTTAAAAGCACACTTTTTACACTGAATCTGTCACTGGGAGATGTCATTAAATAAAACCATGTCTGCACATTCACTTTGTTCTCGTCTAAATATTTCAATTTCAACCGCCCTAAGTTTGAATTTTAATCGGTATTTGTAACATTGCATAATTGAATATCTGACACCGGTCAAGTTTATGAGGAAGAAATTAAATAAGAATTAAACAGGGTTAATATCAATTCGCAAGGATGAGTCGCAAGATTTGAAATTAAAAACCACAATTTTTTAAGAAAAATACAAGTAAAACAGATTACACATGTACATGTACATGTTTTAAGGAGCAAGTCTATATCCGACGAGTATGAAAAAACAATATAAATTGACAAATTTAAAACAATTAAAATATAATTTTGGTTTCTGTTTTGTTTTTTTTAATTCTGGGTAATAAACAGAAAATAAATAAAACAATATTTGAAATATTTGAAATAGTTCTTACCATTACAGTATAGAATTCGATTGTTAATGTGAACATATTTTTATGGAGAGATGTTGCCACATTATAATTCTAGCTACCAAAAAAACTGTCAATTGACTGTCATTTATTTTTGTCCATTACAGTACTGCAGGACTGACACAGATAAAATAAATTAGTTAAAAAGCATCGAAGGTTGTACCGGACAAATTTTGTACATCTCAACACAGGTAAGGACAGGAAAATATATTTGTTAAAATGCAGTTTGTGTTGTCATGGACATATTCTGTCTGTCACTTCCCAATTAAGGGTTCAAAATGGTTGCGATGGGACTTTTATAACTGACATTGTGGCAATGTTTGACTGAGACAAGTTTTACAGTCATATACATCATACAGACAATTTACAGCTATTTTAATATTTTTTCCTGTCGAACGCAGTTCAGGAATGCATGTCCATGGTCTTTTCTGTCCTTTTATTCGTCAGTAGTGATAAAAGGAAAAAGGATAAAAGGAATTCGAAGATACCAAAGGGGCAGACAGAAATAATCGTTAAGTCGGAAGACAGACAAGACCATGGCAAACAATAGACAAACATAGAAAACACAACACTACTCTGAAAAGTTTATTAAAGCTGGAGAAACACGAACCCTATAAAAACGAGGGTGATTTCAGGTGCTCCGGAAGGGTAAGCAACTCCTGCTCCACTAGTGGCACCCGTCGTGTTACTCAGTAGTCAAAGCCGGT
>JAULBM010327878.1:0-13183 GCA_032357055.1 Geukensia granosissima | reverse complement strand
AGCACACTAATTTTGGTCATCCTATCATTAATACTTTCAGAGATATAGAGCTTTTAAAAAAACTAACGCCGCCGCCGTCGCTGCCGCCGCCGCCGATGGAAAGTAACACCTATGTCTCGCTTTCGCGACGAAGTCGCAGGTGAGACAAAAATCAGGGTGGAGGGGTATATATATAGGGTTCATCCTGCCCGTTCTGTCCGCGTAACTTGTAATTGAATCTTCTCCTAAACCGTTCAATGGATTTCACCGAAACTTTAAATGAACATAAACACAGTGTGTAAAAATGCATTAGGAAAGAAATTTATCTCGGTATATTCCAAGGGCAGATAAATCGCTCTGGCCGTCTGTCCACATACCTTATGAGTGAATCTGCTCCTAAACTATTCAATGGATTTCAGTGAAACTTTAAATGAACAAATATGAATAGATGAATAGATGTGTTCACAGAAAGGGATTTACCTCGGTTCATTCCGTTATTCCAAGGGTAGATCATTAACCCTGGTTGTCCTTCTGTCCACATACCTTGTAAGCACATCTCATCCGAAACCATTTATACTATCCACGTCTCGTTTGTTTCTGTACGTAGTTTTTCTAATGAGGATTATATATATTTCAGGTGAGATTCCTGGGATAACACGAGACAAAAAAGAGGCACTAGGCTTTCTCCAACATAGAAGATTCAAACGAGGTCTGTACGAGGAATGTAGGGAAGGGTGCAGTTTGGAAGAACTCCAGGAACATTATGAACCAAACACGGAACGTTCTGTAAGTCAAGTGATGTAATCATGATTATCACATTTTTAACAGAGATAAGTTCTTTTCTCATGTCTAACAGGGAACAAATTTTGCTTTGATTATGATGCCTTCAGAGTTGATATGGATTTAATATCCAAATTCATATCAGTCCCACAGTGCGTCCGTGACAATTGTGACGTCACGTTTAGTATACTGGTAGTTTGTCGGCTTTACAGGCAGGCTATTAATATGTTTGGTTTCTACTATTAAAATGTATAATAGAATTATTATGACAATTTACGGACAAAATATGTGATAAACAAATTATTAGATGTCACCTGCAATCGTCCCTCAACCGATGTCGTACCACGGGCCGATATGGGGGTCTCGGGATAATACCTGGTTTGATATGAAAAAGGCATGTAAATATCTATAAATACAAGGCAATTACGGTTGCAAAACGAAATATTTATGAGTATTAATATATTTGACCTATCAAAACATTGCTTTCTCGCTCTGGTGCATTGACCGACAAGCGTTTAAAGAACTTCCATGGAAGGGCATTTTCATTTAAAGAAGTAGGACCTATTTTCCAATGTACATGCCCGTAGCCAGAAATTTTCAAAGGGGGCCCGAGCACATCGCGAAGTGACCATCACGAGATATTAGTTCATAATACTGCAATCTATAGCCATTTCCTGGCATGCATTTCAGAAAGTCCTCTTTTAGAAATTAATAGTCAGAATTCAATCTGAATTGCGAGTTTAATAGTGCTGATTGGTTTTAAAGGGGGGGGGGGTCCGAAACCCTCGACCCCTCTCTGGCTAGGGGTATGCTGTATAGTTCACCTCTAGGACCAATATATCTATACATACCAAACGATCAAACAGTATTTTTTCGCTCCTGTTTTTCTAGAATAACTGCACCAATTTTTATACCACCATCACGAAAAAGGGTTGGTTAAGGGGCCCTTGTGCAAGTGCCTATGGGATAAAAACATGTCGGGCATTCCAAATAGTCTTGTTAAATATCGGCTAAACATTGACATGTACATGTCGAATACATTAAACTGAAAATCTATTTTTATTTAACGGTTAATTCACTTCTTCGGAGGCGTACATTGTATGCACCCCTAATCCTGTGATTTATATCTGTCAAAATTACCGTTTAAAAATCATCCAAAAAGCGTTTTTGACAACAACAAAAAACCGCATACTTCCTTAAAAAAACAAAGTTTTCAGCTACACTATAAAATACACCTACTGAAATGCAAAAATTCAAAGTGGATTACATTAACCAACGCAACATTGGTTTAAATCTTGATAGTTCAAAGTAAAGTGCAAAATCTAATGAATTAACGTTCATTCATTTATTTTGCAGGAAAAATTATTATTATCTCTTTTCCTGTATATAATTTTGTCGAAGATTTTAACACGTATGTATCAGTTCAGACTGTTAATTGACAACGTGGCCTTTTAGGGCGAGTGAAGGTCGTTTGAGATAGGTATTCGTAGGCTTGAAATAATTCATAGTTATTGTAATATGTCAATACAACTACGATAATACGAAGTGTAACAACTGGTTTCATCTTAGGCAGGGTCCATTTGATTTTCTGGGGGCCTGGGATTTTTTGGAATAAAATGTCTGACCTTGATTTTTTCAATAAAAAGTAATCTGGCCAGCATCTGGAGTGAAAAAATATTATGGCCATGCATGGTCTGGCTATTGGAAAAATTAATTTTCCAAAGAAATTTTCTTGCATTAACTATACATGAAAAAATAACCTGGTCTGGAAACGAGTAAAAACATTTCAGGTCCGCATACGAATTCTAGTCCCCCCAACTTATGTTTGGGTCATTTTTCAATTTAAGGATGTTCGCTGCTCATCTTTTTTTATTTTTTGTCAGATTTTCGGAATCCTCTGGTTTCATCCATTTAAGTGAATTAAAAAATGTTGCCCATTAACCCACATTTTTCTTTTTACATTCTAATTTTATAAAGTGTAAAGAGTCTTTTTTTTTAAATATTACGAAGTTCTATTTATTTTTTCATAGTTTGTTTTAGAAATAAGTGGCCAATGTTAAATATATGAAAAATCTAGAGAATTTGTTTTCCCGCCAAATTTTCAAAGCCTTATATCTCAAAAAGTAGCACATTGACCCATAATTTTTTTCTGGTCTTTTATCTTTTAGTGTAAAGCACTACATATTTATGACAGTCTTTTAACAAGCTATTTATTTTCAAATTGAGTAGCGAACATCCTTAATCAAAGTGAAATGTTCCACATTTCTTTCTATTTGGTTATTATAAGGTCAAGTAAACTAAATTAGTAGAATATCATTGTGCCTGCCCTCGAAAATGCCCTACTCAATTTTTTTTCATTTTTTAAATATGATTTTCCGATTATTTTTATGTACATATGTTTTGGAAAATAATCTAGTAATTAAGTTTACTTTGCCTTCTCTTAATGTATATACTTTGTGTCAAAGAACAGACACTCAATTTTTTTCTATATTCTTGAATTTAAGGGGGTACATCACACCATCACGAAAATAAATTCCACTCGTTAAATTTTCTTTATATTTCGTTTAGACATTTACTTTGATGAAAGAAGGACAACATGAAAATTACAAGAAATTTGAACCACATGTTTCTCTGGAATAATTTCAATAGATATATAGTAATTTCATCATCAAGAATTTTCATCACTGAAATGCATTAATTGTAATATAAAATGACAATTTATTAAAACGTTTAGATGATGCTACAGAGTTATTTCCCTTAGGTGTTGGGTACCCCCTTAAAGGTCACAAACGTGACTGGTTTATATCAGCTAGTTGCATACCGAATAGCAGTTAATTTAAAATTATGGCTTGCTTCTTTATTGAATGACCTGAAAAGACAATGGACATATTGTAAATAACTAAATAGGATGCGCACAGTGCAATAATGCTTGCCTTTTGGGAGCAAATGTTAAAAAAGTTGCAGAGGAAGGGCTTGTTTGTTTTTCGTTTTGCATTTTTGGCGTTTCTTTGTGAATTTCAAATCACTCCCATAGCTATAGGTCTCTGGAAATAACATGTTTACCAATGTTTAACAAATATGGGCAATCATATGCTGGACATGCGATTCAAGGAGTTAACCTCATCAGCAGCATTTAAATCAAAGCATTGGCAGACTAAGATCCAAACATATTAACGAAGACACTCATATAAAAAACAAACCGAAAAAGGCAGCCAAATCCAGCAGAAAGGACATCTAGCACGTGCAATGTAGTGTTTGATTGATTTACTGAATGGT
This sequence comes from Geukensia granosissima, assembly GCA_032357055.1. Lineage (NCBI taxonomy): Eukaryota > Metazoa > Mollusca > Bivalvia > Mytilida > Mytilidae > Geukensia > Geukensia granosissima. The sequence continues at coordinate 9,148 of JAULBM010327878.1, read as the reverse complement.
GCTTAACGACCAGCTGCATATCCAAAATAACAGCATTAGGCAGCAAATTCCGGTTGAAATTACATCTATCACGTGTAATACAAGTTAATTGATTACCTGTGTTTTCTTTGATTCAGAAATATCTACCTCTGCTGAAGTATTAAAAACAATCATCTTTATATTGAAAACAGTCCCGAAAAACCTATTGTCAATCTTTGATTTTTTTCTAAAATGCAGAAGAACAAGGGTGTCAGTAATTCCATTCTTAAACATGATCATTTAATTTTTTTTTAACGTGACAAACAGTTATGACATGCAATGGCTATCATTGAAATGTGGATTTTCGTTAAAAAAAAGTGCCCTATTTATTTCATATCAAAAATCAAATCACAGCAAAAGTCTTTGTTCAGCCTTCAGGAGTAATTTAATAATCTCGGCTTTTGTTTTCTTACGACCTCGGCGACTGTCTTTTTATGGAAAAGAAAACCACATCTAAATAAATAAACCCTGATAAAAATGAAGAATGGCTCTGTCTAGAGAAAACAGAACTAATCAGTCATAATAATTAAAATTCTTTTCCAGGCGGAACTGTATAAATCAAGGGAGATATTGAATAACTATTATTTCTAGAGCATCGATTGCCAAATAAGTAAAATTACATTCAAAAAGTAATCCGTAAACACTGTAAATTTAAGCATCTCCCACTAATATATCTCCATGACCAAATCTGTCTAGACAGCAACTTGAACTACCATATTAAGTGACATAGAAAAAATTTGTTGTTGATCTTAGGTTGGCTTATCAAGATTTTGTGATGTGTATTTTTTGTATAATTATTGATCTTTAAAATTTTACCTGCTAGATAAGAACATACCAGAAATCATGTTCATCTATATGTTAAAAAATTTACATTTGAAGGCACAGCTCGATTTATTTATATCATACGAATAAAAAACAATCGAAATGACCTTGCCAAAGAGAAGTTAAATTTGCAAGAAACTATAGATAATTCGAAAAAATTTCTCCAGTTCATGAAACTTAGAAGACTATGTTTTAAACTGTTCTTCGTTGTCTTTTTAGTTAGTTTAAACATATTATAGTCGCAATATCGTGCAAAACAGATAAAACGGAAAATAAAATAAACGTTTGGAGTCTTCTTGTGCTGTGTAATGTTTTTCAATGTCAATTTAAAATGCAGAAACATATTGTTTGAACGTTATATAGGAGAAAACGAGAACAATAAGACAAGGACACGGATGTGATGCTTATGATGTTTGTCAATTTTCGCATTTTAGTCCATTATTTTGTTAGTTAAAAACAAGAAATCTGACTGTCTCTTTTACTGTTGGACACGCTAATGAATATAGATTAATTCTGTTATTTGAAAGTTAATTACTCCACCCGTTAAAAGATCGAAGTCCAAGTCCAAGTTTGTGATGAAATTTTCCCAATTTTTATTTTATTCACGCCTTTAAATGCTGACTTTATAAAGGTAATCAAATTTTATGTTAAAAGGCAAACGTTACATATTTTTTAATATCCTAATAAATGAGTCCTGAAATAATATCAATTTCAATGTTGATGTTAGTTTATTATTTTAAAACACATTTTTGTACTAGAAATTCTCATCATTCTGTGAGATTTTCTAATCTCTTTTGTATTATCTTTGTACTTTGTATAGAGAAAAAAAATAATGCAATTTTTTGTAACACATCTGCACCTAATAAGGTGGATGGTTGACCGTATAAGTGTAGATATAATTATCAATTGCATAAGAACTTTGGAGGAAATCTAACTCATTTAAATGTATAAAACATCTAATAATTTACTATCTAAAGCAATTACTTTAATCTATGTATACCAAGGATAAATTTTCAGGCGTCTCGTCTCGCCAGTGCATGTTGTATCTATCCAAATTGTCCGAAAACTAACTGAAAAACATCTGTACTGAATTATAATGACCAAATATGTTTTGAAAAAGCAAATACGTTTTTGAAGAGGGGAATGCAACATGACCTATAGACAAAAAGAACATTGGTGCATGGTATTTAAAAAGGCTAAAACGCGCAGAAATTGATAATGGCACGTGACAGGCCAGAAGTAAAATAAAATCATTTCAGTACTTCAGACTGAGTACCAAATAAATTTCACAGTAGTAAAAATTTATTAGAATTCCTGCCAATCATGATGAACATGTGAAATTCATCCCCATAAGTTCGTTAATGCCTTGTTCATTGAGCCTGTGAGCAAAGCCATTTGTTGATTTGATTATGAGGAGGAAATCATATAGAAATCTCGTAATAATATCAAATTACAAAAGTTTAGGTTTCCTAATGGATTCACAATCAATTCAAAATCTGATTTTCCACTATCGGCCTGCACAGAATTAAGTATATGTTCTGGCTTATAAAACTTCATATAAGCAAACAAAACGAGCTCTTTTATACAGAATTGTGGTTGAAAGTGCTCATATGGTCGCTCTATGAGATGAAAAGTCTTATCTTTTCTTCTGATTGGCACTCGCACGAGATCTTGTCCAGTAAGGCATGTAAACCAGTTTACTGGCATACTGAGCTAAATCTCTTTGACATTGCATACTGATTTATAAACGTTCGCTTTTTTTTGGGCGCACCAATCTCATGATTATTGCATTCAAAGAATACATGCCGCAAGTAAAGCAAATGAAAATTTCCACCAATATTGAAACTGGTGCATTGATTTATTGATGTGGTAAATATGCAATGCATATTTCAGACGTGGAATTTGAATGACAAATAATAAAAAACCTTGCGTTTAAGCAAACCTACTCACCAGATTTTTAAAAGCTGGCTAGCAATTGAGTAAACGTCCACAGAAAGTAGTGTCATCATAATTAAAATAATTACTTTGACTTCGATCGAGTCGCCTTCGTTTGTTGTTAATTGGGCCGCGGACCACGAATAAGTGAGCAGACAGAAATCAGCCTTGTGCAAGTGAGTGCATGTACATGTATCATGACTTCAGATGGCCAGAATACATAAAAATCTACAGCATTTCAACAATTTGATATTTTTGCCAGAACTTTAAATTGTTGCAGTTGATATCTTCCGTCTCAAGAGTGTGTACTAATTGTGGTGCAAATCTTAACGTGATACCCATTTTTAATGTGAATTGCATAACGCTTGTTTTTTTTTTGCTTTTTTTATATATATATGACGCAGCTCATTAATGATAAATGTTTTTAAATTCGGTCGTCACAGTTAATATTTCGAATCGATTTTGGAAAATGTAGGAATACTGCATTCATTCTTTGAAAGATAAAGTAAAAGAAACAGGGAATAAAAGTTTTACCTATAGATTGCGAACGAAGACTATTGTACGCTACGTGTCTCAGAATCATATCTTCTCCTATCTACAACTATGTCTTGCATTTTTGTACGTCCTCTCACGAGATTTCCCAGCATGGCTCAATGATTTTGGGAGGGTAATGGGATAAATATATTCCACCGAATTCTAAAATAAAGAGTTCCCCTTTATCGTCTTTTAGTGTGTACAGGTTAAATGGCTAAAGTTATAAATTTGAAAAAAATGAGTCCTCGGCAGACGTATCTCCATTTGGAGCTCGTTAAGGATTACTACATCTATTTCCACAGCACGTTAGCATGTAAAATGATTTTACCTCATCTCGACGCCTTTCTATAGCTTAGATATTGCTGAAATTGCGTTAAAGAAAAGTTAAGCAATCATTTTTTTTCATTTTTGAAACAGAGATTTGTAGATGAATTTAAATAATTCACAACGGTCCTTTTAAAAAAAACAATTCTAAAAAAGTGTTTTCTTGGAAAACCAAAAATTTCATCCTGGTTCCCGGCTTCCGGAAAGTATTATGAATAGCGTCCATAGGAATCCTCGCTATAACGTGCGTCAATTAACTAGTTTAAGCTTTTATTTTTAGTTTTTATTGAAAAGCCTTAAAAAATGCGGAGTGTAAATACCTTGTACTTGGGACACTTCTAGAAAGCAAATGCCTTACGACTAAAAACTGATAAAATCAAGGTTTTGATCTTCGCTCAATTTTACAACGACGTGGCGTAGTTACCGCAAAGGGAAACTGCTACAAATCTTAATTTCTAACCAAACACGGACTTTCGGAAATAAGTTTTCGAAAATGGCTGTAGAAATATGTACACCTGAAATATATCTGCTTATCTAATTGTTGCATATCATCACATGACTAACTACTTAATTTTTTCTATTTAGAAGATTTCTAAACGTAAACGAAAAAGTACATCTCCCTGGAAAAAAGACAATGTTAGATTAAATCAGAGGATGAATATTTGTCGTTTGAATACTTTGGTAATTTCAGCATAAAATTTGTGATTTTACGCATTGTAGTAACTGGTTTCAAATTCAAATGTGTTTCTTTTTTATTTACTGTTTTTTTTTTTATTATTTTACGTAGAATTTATGCATTTTTTAATTATGTAATTCAATTGTTCGTGAAAACGTAACCTAAACTTTTATATTTTGAACTCAGGTTTGATGTAAATTTCAAAAAAACAACCAATTACACGTTCAGCATGAATAATCGGATGTCATGAAATAATTTAACAACTTTTACAACAGAATTCTGTACGATGTCTGTATATGAAATATCTTGTATTCAATATAAATATGGTAAATAGGTTTGTTGTTTTTACAAAGTGGTTGCAGCGTCGAATTTGTCACATTTAAGTGCTGTTTCGCAAGTTTTGTATTGATTTTCTGTTTTAAATTAGATTTTCTACAATGTTTGATTGCTTTTGGAAACAATCATTTTTATTAAATGGTATTAAAGATTCATAGAATGGGTAATTTTCAGTATGATAATATAATAGCGAGCAACGAAAGTTTTCAGTATTTTTTATCATGATTTGATCATATTTTCTTCAGATTTCTACATGAAAAAGTTTTTATTTAAGCAACGGTCAGCATCAAAATGAATTTATATTCTTGTTTTCTCGACCTGGAATCTTTTGATGTATGTGTATTGTATCGGTAAAACTACCAGTTTACCAGTGTAAAATAAATGTTTAATAAATATTTATAATCTTGATATGCTGTAAGTACAATTCAAGGAGAAATTTCTAAATGACTTCTGGGACAGTCGTTTAACTCTGTTGTGTTTTAGAACGGAATTTAATAATTGAATAATAATAATTCAGCTAATGAACCATTGTGTTTGGAAACCTCTGCCATCCATTTTGTTTCCCTAGAAACGTCTGGAAGACATGATTAGTGTTTATGAAAGCATTTTAAAGACACAGTTATATCTCAAAATGTCTCATAACACTGAGGTCAATTTGCGTTGGAGTAATGTTCCAAATTTCCAAAGACAGACGATTTCCTTTCCCAATGTAAAGTGAACTATTGACAAACAGTTTGCAATTTACAGAGAAAGCAAAATAGCTTATAGACTGTACGTACGTAAGCCATCTCCATTTTGCGCTTAAAGCTATTTTTTATACTTTTCCGATTTATCTAATTGTTTTCAACACGGAAGTATGATATACATGTAATACTGTCATGGTCTCAACACATCCTCTTCAACAAACTCGGTTTGACTGGCAAGATCAATGCGAACAAACTATGAAGAGCTTTACTAGTTACATACTATAAAATAGGATACACTCGCGACATGAAAATTTCGCTATTCGGATGTCCGAGATTATTTCGCGAAATGTTGAATTCACGGTTTTCTTTTTAAAAAATAAATATTCGCGGGTGACTGATTTCTTTCTTGTTCTAAGTAATAGACATTATATCTAGAGATAATATTTAAAAGACGTTAGAAATGTCCGGAATCAGGGATGTAGTTTCTAGCAGGAACGCTGAATGTAATGAATCAGTGTTGAATGTGGGCTTTTCAAGAAAGCCCGATATTCTGTGACCTGATGACTTGAACAATTAATGTAAAAATATAGTGTTTGAATTGTATCACATTGTTCGTTTGCAATAAATATGATTGTTTCAGCTACTAGTATTTGAAATCGATGAAAACCAGTAAACCATCTTAACAAATTTGTGTACACTAATTATTCGCGGAAATGATGAATTCGCGAATCACGTCACTCGCGATAAAAAGCGAAAAAATCTTGCTCGCAAAAATATCCTGTTTTACGGTATATCGTATAAGAAAGAAAAATACAAACGCGGATCATATCCTTATTGAAACTTGTATCGCGACGAACGCAATTCTGTTGACATGTTTTACAGTTGTCTTGGAAAATTGTACAAAATCATTTTTAAATCCGTGTAAGATCAATTATCATCTTGAGGGAGAGGTTGATGATGTCTGCATTGTAGGATATCATCTCTTTTATCCGCTTGTAAAGTCTGGACAGTTTAGACAGCCAAAGCTTTATACATTCCACTTTTAGCATAACCATTATCATTTTAACGTGTTATTTTCTATTTTCAGGGGTTGTTGGATATAAAATTGACAACAGTGATACCCACGGTGGAGATGAGATTACAATAGATGACAATTGGTTAAATGAAGTTCTTAATACCAATGAGAGCAGCAAAAAATTTAATCAGGTCATTATCGACCAAGAACCTAAACAAATACAGTTACCTCCTCTTGTAACAGATGATGAGGACGATGTCGATGGTTCCGGTTCCGGTGATGGAATTGAACAACTGCTAAAAGTAAACACAAATGAAGTACCTAATGCAGGTATAGAATTCGTAATGTTCTTAATTTTATTGATGTTTTACTGGAACCTATGATCAAATTATTATTTATATTATTTGAATTTTTCAAACAATTCAAGCATTTAAGTATTGTTCGTCAAAATTGACCTCATTGTCTTAAAATTTCAATTGGGTCTGAAAAACAAGGAATTTGTTTCGTTTCAGCTGGTGTTCTTATTCGTTTTAAAGTCTGAAACTGCTCTTTATAGTAATAAATATAGTGATTAAGGATTTCGACACATTAGATTGTGAATATATTGATTTTCCTTTTTGTTTTCTGTGTTTAAATACAGGTACATATAAAGGAATACTAAAGTCAACTTTTTCATATATTTGGGTTCTTATTATTACTAAAATTTTATTATTATTTTTAAATTCACTCTAATTAGTAATTAAATGAAGACCGTATACATAAACTGGTATTTTCACTTCATAAATAAATCTTATTAATGACATCACAGTGACATCGTGCATAAATAAAAAAAGAACAAAAACGCTTCACAGAAAAAACTAAACCTTGCATTTGAGCCCTATAAACGCGATTAGAGTTTAAGAGGACATTAGTTGAATTTCTAATTTGGTCCACTGACCTCAAATTTATTTATCTGTGTGGCATTAAGAAGTACAATTTTTTTGAAATTGTGAACTCCGTTTCAAAAATCTAAATGTTGAAAAGCATTTATCAAAATTATGCCAATTCTGATAGTTTTTTTTTTCTCCATATAAAAAATTTAGAGATGGAATTCAAATTTATTTTTCATAGTTATTGGAAGTATTTATATCTCAAGAGCTTAGGAAATATATAAGTGATTGCACCATTTTTTTAATTCCACATTGGCCTAACAATACCTGTCCCTTTACGTGAACACAAAATTGGTTTTTCATACAATTTTTATGTGAATTTGTTGTAGAAATTCATTTTGTCTCGTATTTTATGTTAAGTGAAAGCTCCTAATGTCCCGTTTTGACCTTAGCTTTATATTTCGAGATAATTATCATGAGAACTTATATCTGTGATTTGTCTGTCGTATAGCCTATCATAAACTACAGAAATATCTAAATAAACGCTGATATCGCAAATCAATGGACAGACGTTTCCTGGAAGTAAAAGCAGACATGTAAATTTACGGTTCAATAAGAGGTTTTAGCTGGAAATCGATGGGAATCAAAGAAATGTAGAAATTGAAATGTAGTATCTAATACATTATTGACTGTTCTGATGATTAAGTTAATAAAACTTTGATATTCTAGTTCATGTTACGAATCAAACCACAGGAAAGCCACAGCAGACGACAACGCCAAAGCAGCACGAGGATGTTCGTCGCCTGCCCGATCCTTTATCAGGTATTTCTATTATTGTAATGATGAGGACACTCATGAGGCATCCTGGTAATCAAATTATCACGTAATCTATGGAAAGTGTAATCAAGAATTTGCCAAATTCGACATCTGTAATTATATTAACATGACGTGTTTCGATATGTTATTCAATATTCCAAAAAGCAAAACCATGAAGTGCATAATTTGGAGGCTCAGTAGTATAAAAATCATCTAAAATTCTATCATTTGAATATGATTATGAGAGGAATTGTCTTGGGCATCTCAAAACAACTTCATTTAATGACGATGCGTCATCAGAGCATCTAAAGATCTTCGAAATCTGAGATCTTTAAGTCGTGATATTAATTTTAAACTAAACCAATTGAGCACTCACAATGACCATGGAGTTGAAATTTTAGCCTTTATAAGAGAAAATGGTTGCACACGGGGTGTAAGAATAGTTGTATAAGATTTGGTTCCCATCTTTCATAAAATTAGTATAAGGTTAAAATGTCTGTTAAGCTTTAAAGTGATATATAAGAAAAATTGATATCAGGATCAAGTGACTTTACTTCTGCTGGTGTACCAGAGATCCCCGAGGGTATTTACCAGCCCAGTTGTCTGAGATTTATGAGGTTTACAGATAATTTCTTCATTTGTTGTGTGAAATTCTAAAATACTGTAAATACGAAAACGCTTCGAAACGTGTTGCGCTTAGTAGCTGTCCCCACCGTAGGATTAGGGTTCCGATTTCGATTTTTTTTTTATTTGAGTACCTCTTTTACTATGTTTGAAATTCTTACTACCTTTGTTTTGGTTCTAATGCTACTGATGAGAGGTTACTCATTGAAATGTACAAATAGCGTATAAAAATTCACCATATTTATTCAATATTAGCATACTCGTATTTGGATTCAATAAATCTCTTTTATACTACATTGATGTTTGAAATAACATATATATTTTGACCACTTCTTAACGCAATCTAGCATTTTATACATTATTGTAGGGGCCGGGTGGCCAAGTGGTCTAGGTAGTTGATTTAAACTTACCTGTAAAGATCACTGTATCCTATCACCTATACGACGTGAGTTCGCGCCTGGGTTTGTACCATACAAAAACGGGTTGCGTTTAA
>JAULBM010327867.1:0-13184 GCA_032357055.1 Geukensia granosissima | reverse complement strand
GCAAGATCCAAAAGGTACCACATTGTTCCCCAGAAATATAAGAATAAACATCCAACATCACAAAACGCACGGTGACATTTTGGCGGAGAACAGACTCCACGCATGTCCAACGAACATTCGTACGATCTGCGTAGTGGATCAAAAATCAATTCGGGATGATTTGGCATAGAGTACACAAATAAAAAGGGAGGACTACTACCACCCACCTCTCCGTCCATAGATCGAGGTCAACCACCATCCTACTCAGAAAATACAATCACGATCGACATACCATCTGCTCCGTCAAATTCATCGTCTTCACAAATATCTGGACATTCTACTTTGAAGCACCAATTAGCAGATAATAGCCCTTCTGATACCAATTTAACTGAAACACCGTCTGACATTCAAACAACCGAGTCAACGACTTCTGAACTTTCAGAGCAGCGCGCATCTAGAGGATATAAACACTTCAATTGACATTTCAGTTGACACACCGCATATTCAAATACAGCCTAACACACCTACAGGACACACCGTCAAATATTAATTTTCCGCCCATCAGTGTTACAACATCCTCCTCAGTTCCTGTAACTAACCCTGTGGCAATTTCCTCAGCGCCCCCAGTAACCACTCCGGCAACAACACCAGGACCAGTATCAGCACCACAGCCATCAATACAGAGTAACTTTTCAAGTATGTCTTCTTGTATAAAACTAGCTAAGTTTACAGGTGATGGAACTGTGAATCCATCAAATTGGTGGTCGGAATTTGAAAATTGGGTCAAATTCCATGATTTGTCCATAGACAAACAATTATATGCTTTCCCTTTTCAACTCGAATCGCATGCTAAAATATGGTTTGAGACCTTGAGTTCGGAGGTCAAAAGCAATATCAGTACATTCAAAGAGAACTTTTTAAAACGTTTTAAAGGGGATGATATTGTTTTGGATTTATCAATCTTACAAATTCACCAGGGCAGTACAGAATCTGTATTAGAATATTTGAGTAGGCTGTTCAAATTGGCCAGTGTCAAGTATGTTTCCAATGATTTGCTTTTGGCCATTGCTGTTCAGGGTCTCCAACCAGATATAAAAAAATGGTTATGCAAAAAGAACCAAAAACATTAGAAGATTTAAGACATCATGCAAGGTTAGCAGAACAATGTTCAAATGTAACTGTCAATTCCATTCAACCTTATGATAGTATTTTAAGTATTTTATAGTAATTAAGTCCTTAAAAGAGCGTTTTGAAAATGTAAATGCCATTGCTTCCACAAATACGGTGAATTCCAATGCAACACATAGATTTCATGATTTTCATAGATTTTCAAATTCTAACCAAGGATTTAATATGCGTCAACAGCATAATTCATTCCCACCACCACGACCTCCAAAATTTTATCCCCCGTCCAATAGGCCAACCCTTACTAATCTTGTTAATAACAACAATGATTGTTCCCCAAGTTTCAAGAACTGTTATTTTTGTGGTCTCCCATACTCCCCTCGTTATTCCTGTCCAGCACGAAACGCAGTTTGTCATTTTTGTCGAAAACAGGACATTTTTCAAGAGTTTGTTTGGCAGCTAAAAGGCCACAATAGGATAAGGCGCCCTTCTACGGAAACGTAGATGGGCATACACAAAAGTCCGCCAAGGTCACAATGGTAACACCCCTTCACAAAAACTTAGTTAATATAGAATTAGGTGTTCAAAGGACCAAAGCCTTAGTTGATACTGGTAATTCAGGGACTGCTATATCCACAAAATTCTTGAACCAAACTTATTTTGCTAATCGCACACTAAGTAGGGATGGGATTTCAAAGATTTTTAGTGCCGGTGGCACTTCTCACAACGTTCTAGGACGAACAAATTTGTCATTCTGTTTAGGACCAAAAGTATTCAGAAATAAATTTCTTGTTATACTGGACTTAGATCACACTATAGTTTTAGGAATGGATTTTTTACGTTTAAATAAATCATCCTTGGATTTAGATAAACAAACCTTGTTCTTAAAGGATAATAAAGTAAAGGTCAATCTACTTCAATCAAATTCACAATTAACTAGGTTCGCTCATATGACACCACGGTCGATTCAACTTATTGATGTTCGGCATACAAAACGGAAAATTAAAAATGTTTTACTTTTTGAATCACTTCATGGTATTCAACGTACAAATTTATTGACTGACGCGTGTGTTCTTACACCAAAGACACAAAGAAAATCTGTTGTTAAAATTGTAAGTCCATCTCACAATACCGTGACACTTAGGAGTGGAATGATCATTGCCTCTATTCAAACTATTGATAACAATAGTATCTTTGCGGTAAAAGATTCTAATAAACAGTTAGAAAACAAAATTACTCCGCATGAACAGGTTTCAATAGAATTTGATGATGGTAAATCCGATCTCACACGAGATCAGAAAAATACTTTAATACAATTTCTAAAATCAAATCGGGACGTTTTTGCCACAAACTTAAGTGAATTAGGAGCCACAAATAATTATTCCCATACAATAGAAACAGGAAATAACCCCCCAGTTACTCAACGGGCTTACCAAACGTCTCCTGATATGCAAAAAGAAATCACGCGTCAAATCCAAGAAATGTTAAAACATGACATCATCGAAGAAAGTTCAAGCAATTATGCTAGCCCAGTACTATTAGTGAAGAAACGTTGTGGTTCTTTGCGTTTTGTAACAGACTTTAGATTATTAAACCGGCAGACTTTGGCTCAAACTTATCCCTTGCCACGTCTAGAAGACGCCATAGACAATATGGCAGCCCATGGCGGTACAATTTTCAGTAGTCTAGACTTAATGCATGAATACTGGCAACGTCCTTTGCACCCTGATTCTCGTCACAAGACGGCATTTATCACGAATGACGGACTATTTCAATACAAACGCTTAGCTTTTGGACTGAAAAATGCCCCCGCTAGTTTTCAGCAACTTCTCAATCATGTATTACGAGGTTTGACCTTTAAATTTTGTCTTGTCTATGTCGATGACATAATTGTATGGTCAAACAATTTTTGAAGAACATTTAGACCACCTGAGACAAATTTTTGAGCGTTTGCGTAAAGCTCATCTTACCTTGAAGCCTTCGAAATGTTCGTTTGCCCTGCAAGAAGTCCAGTATCTTGGTCATTTAATATCAAAAGATGGCGTTAAGCTAGACGAGTCCAAACTAGGTCCGGTCTTGTCCTTTCCCGAACCAACAACACAGCATCAGATTCGCAGTTTTCTGGGCATGTGTAACTATTACAGGAAATTCATTAAGAACTACGCTCAAATAGCATCACCACTTAACAAACTTTTAAGTAAAGATGCTAAATTCAAATGGACCCCAGACTGTCAAAAGGCATTTGACACCCTTAAACGTGCTTTAACAATTGCACCTGTTCTGGCCTATCCAGACCCAAACAAGCCTTACATTTTAACAACTGATGCATCTACATGCGCGATTGGCTATATTTTGTTACAATTTGGAGAAGACAATAAGGAACATCCCATTGCCTACGCGGGAAGAACCTAAAAATCAGAAGAACGCAATTATTCAATCTCTGAATTAAAATGTTTAAGTGTCGTTGAAGGCGTTAAACACTTTTATGTTTATCTTGCTAGTCAACAGTTCACGGTTGTAACTGATCACAAAGCTCTGAAATATTTGCAAGCAGCCAAGCATACAAACGGCCGCCTAACACAGTGGAGTCTTAAGTTACAAGACCTCAATTTTGAAGTCGTGCACCGATCAGGAAAAATAAACTCGTCAGATGCATTAAGTAGACGCACCTAACGAAAATTCAGAAAAATCAGACATAATGAAACATACAGAAGTACATTTACATCTTGACAATGTCTGTAATGTAACTATTGACAATAATGACAAACCGGACAGGCCTCTGCCAAATGAAAACACATTAATTAAAAGCCAAAAAGAAAGAAGGTACTATGACCCATTACACACATATCTAGATGATGGATCATTGCCTGAAGACGAAAAACGTGCGCAAGCTATTCCCTATGAATCTCAACAGTATGAACTTGTAAGCGGCATCTTATTTCATTTTTACCAACCAAGAAGTAAATTTAAAAAGGGTCCCCATGACCTTATTAAACAAATCGACATACCCGAAAAATTAATCCATGATATATTAGTTGGGAATCATGATTCTAAGGCCGGTGGTGTTCATTTAGGTATCCAACGCACATTCGAAGCGATTCGCCAAAAATATATTTGGCCAAAAATGTACCAAACAATCAGTGATTACATATAAACCTGTGAAAAGTGTCAAATTGTTAAACGAGAAACTCATGCTCATCCTGCTCCTTTCCACCCCAGGGGTGTAAATGCCAAATTAGAAAGATGGCATATCGATATATTAGGTGGGTAACCTCGCACAAAACACGGTTATCAATATGTTCTTTTAGTAGTTGAGTCCTTCTCAAACTGGTGTGAAGCTTTTCCATTAAAAACTCAAGAAGCTAACGAAGTTGCAGATATACTGTACAATGGGGTATTCACTAGGTATTGCTGTCCCAAATTTTTAGTTTCAGATCGAGGTCAGTCCTTTATGGCAAAGCTTATCAAAGCGCTTTGCAACATATTTGGTGTACATAGAACTACCACATGTTCCTATTCCCCTCAATCTAATGGAAAAGTTGAAAGGATAAATTCCACTTTGGTGCAATGTTTAAGAGCTTATTGCATTGACACTCCTGATAAATGGGACACCCTGCTTCAAAGCATAATGATGGGATTTCGTATGAGTCCTTGTACTCATTCCAAGGGCTTTTCTCCGTTTTATCTTCTTTTTTGACGAGAGATGTCCCTGCCAATTAATACATCACTCATTCCCACTGAAAAATTAAGCCAATCAGCCCAGGATTGTCTTGATCAGATAATTGAGCAAGTGAAAATAGCTAAAGAAATAGCAGAATCAAACATTAAAGAAGCTCAAGAAAAATAAAAAGTCACCTTTGATAAAAAATCACAACCTCCCACCTTTAGCATTGGAAATAAAGTATTCCTAAAGGTAACCGCGTCTAAACCGGGCCAACATCAAAAGTTATTACCGAAATGGAAGGGTCCATACATCATAACTGATGCCACAAATAAGTTTACCTATTAACTCAGACTTGTAGACGGGGGAAAACAGCTGAAAGCACCGGTTCATGCGAGTCGTCTTAAACTATATAAAGATCCTAGGGATTTCAGGCCTCCTGACCCTTTACCTCCAGAACACCAAGATGATTCTGTTGGTACTCAAAGTCAGAACAATGATTCTGACAACGAATCTGACATTGAAACATTTGAAAATACAAATCATGATGAAGATAATGACAAACAAAACAAAACAAAACGAGTAACAAAACAGACAAATTATTAAAGTCAAAGTTGATCCGCGAAAAGAAACATTATTTAGTAAAATGGAACGATAAAAACTCCTCCCCGTCTGGGGAACTGTCATGAAATATATCCGAATATGCGAAGCTGCAGTTCGCAATAAAACAAAAAGAAGCAAGTAGAAATCGAAAAAGTCAATAAGCATAAAAGTAATCATACAAACATAGCTCTGATACTACCAAATACATTTATTAAGAACCTTTCTCTCGATTGAACTTGGGATTAACTTGTCCTACATCTTATTTCTATCTTTGCACATGTGTAACCCGGGTACATGTAACTCTAATTCTCTTATTCACTCTTTTCTATCTTGTAGGTATGAGTTTTCCCGTGTACATCCAGTTCTTGGTTCTTTTACTACTGGCATTGTTTACACCATGGTCTAAAGCAGACGATCAAAGATTGAATTATGGTGTCTTTTTCCAGTCTCAACCAAGTGTGCAGTTTTCGACGGAAAGCTGGGTTCACACATATCAGTTGCCATTATCGCAAGGGATAAAGATAGAACCTTTAGAATTTTGTCATAGTCGAGCAGTGTGTGGAAAGTATAATAATTTTATTTTAGAGTTAAACTTAATCGCAACACAAATGAAATCTGTTTTGAATAAAACTTTATCGGATGTTATGGATATTATTCCTGAAATGGGGAATATCTCAAATAATTATCCAAACAAGCGATCACTCCTCCCCTTTGTAGGAGATATTTCAAAAAGTATCTTCGGGGTCTCGACCGAAGGAGATTTTCAGATTTTGGCTAACCATATCAATAAACTGACACAGAAATCGAATTCTGTTACGTCAGCATTAGCTCGCCACGGTGGTGATTTTTCTTCATATGTAACAAATGTTGATAAGGCAATAGGGAATCTAGAAGATGGTGTTCGTCTAAATACACAAGAATTGCAACTAGTAGTATCATCACTCCGCACGTTGACTAAACAAAGCGCTTCTGATCATATTAAATTTCAAAATTCTTTTCAGGCCCTGACCGTCCAAACTGAGAAATCTATAAGGTTAGAACACGCAATGACTGAGTTTAAAATGGCTATAACTAATCTTGTTGAAGGAAAACTAACACCTTTGCTCATCTCACCTCGTCAGCTGTTAAGTACACTTACAGATATACAGCAATTACTGACTAACGAACGTTCGGGTTATAAAGTTGTCACCTTTGACCCGCAGTTTTATTACAAATACGCCGATTTCTTGACTACAAGAGATAATTATTCAATATATGTGTCCCTTAAAATTCCAATTACGCCTTTTCCTACTACTTTCACAGTTGTTAAAATACTGTCATTTCCAGTAGGAGTTAACAATACAAAACACGCGACACAAATTTCTAATTTACCAGACATTTTAATACTTAACAAGAAATCTCAGTCCTATGCAATCAATGGACCACTGTTTAGGTACAAATGTTCTCTATTGTAAACTTCGTCCAGCGTTAATACCTTTCAACCGCCCATCTTGTCCACTACATCTATTAAATGATAATAAAACAGGAATCGATATTGATTGTGACTTTAAATTTCAAACAAATGTTATAAAACCTCATGTCATTGAACTTGCTTCAAATCACATATTAGTATACAATGTCCCTGTATACATTTTACAATGTGAAGATGTTAAGCGTGTTTTAAAAGGCTGTGAATACTGCCTATTATCCATTCCCTGTGGGTGTTCTATTATGACTACCAACATTCAATATACTGGTCATATTACGTTATGTCCAAATTCAACAAAAGATGTCCAAACGATGCATCTCGTAAATCTAGCACTGTTACAACAATTTTTCAATGCCTCCAAAATAAATCATATTTTAGGAAACTCAACCTATCCACAACCGATATCATCAGTTCTTCCTGACTTTAAAATATATCAACATAAAGCCAATGGTGTATATCAGAAAAGTAAACAAATTGCTCTTGATTTAAAGCACATTGCATCAAGGGCAAAACAGGAAAACGTAATATTTACAAATCTAGCGGAGTCCATGGTTGAAGGTGAAGTTGATTTAAAATCTAACATATTTCCTTCCAAGCAAGATGTTTTAATTATTATTGCATTATCGTTGTCCATCTTTTGCACATTAATGATTTTCTGGATTATATACAAGTTAAAAACATTATTAGGTGCTCTTGCATTTGCTCTAGTAGCCAAAGCCGCAGTAATACCTCTTATATATACAAAGCCGTCTCCTGATGTCTCTGTGACTTGGTTTGACATTGTTAAAGAAAATCTTCAATGGTTACACGGAATTTTCCTTGTAACAGTTCTTGCTTTTGTAATTTCAATCATTTTTCTAATCAAACAATATTCAAATAAAAACCATGACACGGCTATCCTTATGGAAATCACAACGGGCCATACCTGTGTAATTCTGACAGTATTGCACCTTCCTTTGTGTCCATCCTATTGGGAAATTCGTTATCCTGATACTATTGATGACCTTTTTGTTCAAGAGTATTTCTTTAAAAACTCAATGTGACATGGCCAAAATTTGAGGTACGTAACCGCTTGACCAACAAAAGCATCCCAATTACTTCACCCATACCAATATCACTTGTCCAGTCTTATCGTTTACGTAAAATTCTAAAACACCCCTATTACGCTCATGTAATAATAACACATCAAGGCATAAAGAACCCAATTGTTCCTGTTTTTCCAAATGTTGCATTGGAGTCACCTGTATTTAACACTTCTTACAAATAATAATTCCTTCTACCTTGTCTTATTTTGCTCTGTTTTTAGAATACTGGACGTGACCCAAGGATGTTTTTCCAACAACATTAAATTATCCAAAGAAATATATACAAATTTTCCAAGTTTACAATCTCTTTGTTTTAATGCAATTACTAATCATGGTATCTGTATTGATCCATTACCTTTAATTTTAAAACAAAAATTTGATTCTTATTGCTTTCTTTGTAAGCTTGTAATTCTGTTTGTAATGACAACACAAGAAGTTTGGACATGTTTACTATCACAAAATTTGTTGGATGAAAATTTAGGTTTTCAAAGACTAGTGATGGATTCGTTTAACCCTTTTCGTTCATGGCCCTCAAACTCTTTAAAATTTATAGCATTATCAACTATCAACAGCTGTCAATGATTTTCAGAAATTAAAGTTTGATCACGTTTCAACAAAAACAGCGGTCATGGTTCGTTATGCATATGATTATTAAAAGTCATTAAATGCGCTTATTCGTTTAATACATAGATTAGGATGATACTACTAGCCCAAATTGCAATGTATTTCTCCCTTTTTGTCAAATTGATTTTAAATTGATTGTAAAAATGTATTGAATAAAAAGAGGGTCACATTTTAATATATATATATATGTGTGGTTAATTTTCAATGATTATATATATACATGTACATACAATATTACATATTTTAACTTATATCCTAAACTCATGTTCAATATGTTATTTTCATTGATATAGTTGTCCTTTTAATATATATTTGTTCTATTGATTAAATATTGCTTACTCGTATAATAGATGTACAGCTCTTATTGAAAGTGTTTTTTTTTTCTTTTTAGAAAGTTATTATCTATGGAGCCTTTTGACATTCAAATTTAACAAATTAACAGAACAATATCATTGAAAAGAAAGTTAAACAAAGAAATTACAAGAGTGTTTTGTTATTCGAATGTAAACCCTTTTTCTAATGAAGCCAAAAAGCGTCGTCGATTTAAAGGTCAATTTTTATCTTTAGTACATTTTTGTTATTTCTACAATGTTTTAAACAATTCTTCAAATATTTCTCCAATTTACCCAGATATATTTGGCTTCCGCTTATAAGAGTTAAAGAGTTGTTCTTATCCATTTGAATGTACAAATTGTCATCTATTTAATTCACCATTTTTGTCAATTATTCTATCAATTGATTTTATGTATTTTATGTATAACAGTTAACAATGGATGTATTGATGTGTTCATGTTATGATCGTTAAAGTACCTGTTAAACAAGTCATGGACATTTTTTTAAGCATAATGTGAAATAATCACAGTATATTACCTTTTGCTCATGTGACTGATATTGATACATTGTTAATCCTATTCAATTGTTATATTATCGATTTGATTTTTACATTATTCATGTTTGTAATTCTTGTTCATGCTGGTCACTTTTATTAGTTCAATTAAACTTTGTGGACAAAGTTTTTGAAAGAAGGGGCTAATGTCATAGCTAAAAATCATGTTAAAATATAAAAAATATATATTTATAAAAATTTACTTTTTCGTTTTAAGTTTTAATGAAAATATTCATAGTAAATGCCGATATCAACTATTTTTCTTAAGTTCAAACAAAGGATAAAGTTGTTTATAGTTAAGAAGCAAGCTGCTGACCAAAAGGTAATCAAATTCTCATTTGAAGTCGTGTCCGTGATGTGTCCGTAATCCTACCTATTCTTTAGTCAAGGTTAATCGAATGCTGGACGTCAAAATTAATTTCATTTTTTTCACGTTTAAATGAGAAATATCAAAAGAGAGAAATAAGCGAATTTGCAACATTTGGTGTTTATTGTCAATGATTAGAAATATGGAAATGTGGCACTGCCTATATAAAGTCGGGGTTTCAAATTTGGAATCAAGACGATTCCTCGACTGAAAAACATCTTCATCATTTTTAGGCCAAATTCTCCCGTCAGCAAGATCCAAAAGGTACCACATTGTTCCCCAGAAATATAAGAATAAACATCCAACATCATAAAACGCACGGTGACAGGTAATTTAAAGTTTACGGACATTAAATGGGATGTAAACATATATTAAATCATAAAATAAGGTACTTTTGATATATGTATGCGCTTTTCAAAAAATGCATTTTTAATAAATTTTATTGACTATCAAAACAGTTTTAGCACAAATTGTAGACCTACCCTTCCTAACTTTTCTGAAAACTCGATTTTGTGTCTGTCAACTATTATACTGAAGTCTGTATGAAGTTTTGGTGCATTTTTTTTGTATAGTTTTATCAACTATGAAAGTTAATTAAATTGCATAACACCCATGTTGTTTGTTTCTGTTATTTTAATACAAAAAATCATGAAAAACATGAAAAACCAGGATTTTGGAATTTTCAGATTTTTTTTTCATTTTTTCTCCGCTTTCGTAATGCAGCGAATTATTTAGTTGTGTTTGGACTATAGACTTGGTTTATATGAATAGTTCGATATAGGGGGCATCTTATAAGCTCAAGAAACCAATGCTAAAATGTTGTTTTTCTCCAAATTTTATGAAAATTGTACCTCTACACCTAGGAAATTTATTCACATCTATTCAAATAGCAGAACCCAATATATGTTATTAAATATGAAATGAAATATTTGCGTTAACAGATTATATATAGTCCGGTTTTTTCTTAAATTTCCGAAAAATGGGTGATTTACAAAATATAGATTTCTTTTCAAAATGCTACGCAAGTTGTCTTTACCCAATTTTCCAGTAATTATATTGCCCAAGTACTGTTTTTATTTTATAAATGCATTCAAAAATAATATTTGGTGAATTATATTTACATTTTATTGCTTTTAAAATAGGTTTAGTGACAAAAATTACCAGTATTCTAAGAAAATATTAATATTACAGCCTTTGGATTATCAATCAAGGTGAAAACCTGAGTAAAAAATCATTACTCCACTTATGTTAAGTTAGTACATCTTTATTATATCTGTTATCAAAAATTTAAAGCTAACAAGACATATTTTGGTTTATATTCAAAAAATGATTTTAAATAAGCGTACGTTAAATTCTTGCAAATTTTTATTTTGTGCTATTTTTTACCATATTTACATGTCAATACTTCGACAGTGAGAGTTTACATTAAAATGTTTGGTAATTTTCAATAATTCAATGTACTGTTCATCCAATATGTGCCTAACTTTAAATTTCTTTCTTTTAACTTTAAAGTTAAAGCTTAAAACCTTGCCCTGACTCTTCCAAAATTCAATGAATGTAATGATATTTTTGCATTTCAATGATATTATTTCAGTTTGCTTTTTTTTTTTTTTTTTTTTTTTTTTTTTTTTTTTTTTTTTTTTTTTTGGCATTCATCCTAGCGCCTAGTATGCTGTGAAAAAAATGATTATTTGAAATTGTTGAATATTCTTACTAGTTTAACATTTTTATACACATTATTGCAAGATAATGTAATTATCGTCGAGTAAACCGCAACAATAATATGTGTAAAGCGCACTTTAGTATTGGCGGGATTCTGCACGCCTGGGTGTTAGAGTAAATTTTTATACGCTGCCACGTGTTAGAGTAAAATGTCGCTATCAGTGGATAATAACATACCATAATCATATTCCTTTAATACATAATCTAATTTAATTCCAACAGTGTGAATTTGCACTAAAAATAGTTTATAAATATTGAAGATATTTCCTTTGTTTTCGCTTAATTTCATTGAGCGAAGAATCCTTTCAAAATACAAAATTACTAATGTTGAATTAATAAGAAAAATATTGGTATCCTATATATACATCTCTACGAGTAACCTCTCATCAATAGCTTTGGAAGCCGAAACATAGAAAGTCAAATAATCAAATATAGCAAAAGAAACACTCACCAAATCCGACGGCAGAGTCAACTTCTAAGTGCAATTCTTTTCAACTAAATCATTTCATTGTTTTTGTTGCCCAAAGTATTTTTGTAACACATGTTAGAATATTTGAATCATGTTTGTAACACATGTATGAATAATTGATGTATAATTGTATCAGATGTTTGAATATTTTAAGTTTATTATTGTTAAGCTTTTGTGGAGTGTGATTTATGAGCTTTATAAAATTATTTGTGTGTTTCTGTCTATGTATTTACTTTTTATCAAAAGAAAGAATAATTCCACAGCTAACGGTTGTTTTTTTTTTTTTGCCATGAAATAACGTTTTACGTTCTTTTAAATTTATCTACCTTAAATCTCTCTACGGAGATTTAACATTCAGTGTAGGCAATCTTCGTTTTGGGCTGGATCGCTTAAGTTTGACGTAGATAAAGTAATCTGAAAAACTGGGCACATTTCTTTTGCTTGGACCTTCTCTTGTGATTCATATAAAACGAATTACTTTTAAATTTCCATTCAAGTGCGCCTCATTATATAATCCTAATTTGATTATTTAACTATTACGCAGCGTTGACAATGTGTACTTTAGGTCTCGCTCTAGCGCGTGAAAAAAAACCACTTCCGCAAAAACAAATGGCTGATTTTACAATGTAAAATCCCCGTAGAGAATAAATATGAGAAAGGCACCGCCTTCAAAAAGGACGGAAAACGCCATTGACGGAAATTTATTATCTTACTTTTATTGATTAGAGAGAAACTGGGAACCGGAAAAGAGATTTCATTAGTAATGCAGTTTTTTTTCTAAAATCAAAATATGTTTTCATATTTTTTGCAAAAATTTAATATTAAGGCTCCATTAAAGTCAATATATAGGACATAGACTAGCCCATAGAAAATTGTTTTTTTTTTATTTTCAATGAATTTTTTTCTAAAACTGAATAGTCAATAAACTTCTGTTTTATGTCTCAAAAATTTTCTGAAATTGAAATTATTGATGCAGTGTTTTGTATTGTGATTTGAGAATTTTCCAACACAAATCTATAGCAATGTAGAAAACATTAAACGTAATAAAAATTGGCTATATTGTAAGTTTATACACACTTCTGTTTTTGTCACAAAAGGAATTCGAAGATACAAAAGGGGCAGACAGAAATCGTTAAGTCGGAAGACAGACAAGATCATGGCTAACAAAATGAAACGAAAGACAAACATAGAACAC
>JAULBM010327856.1:0-13184 GCA_032357055.1 Geukensia granosissima | reverse complement strand
AGAGTCCATACCATAACCGGAAGCTGTTAAAGGCCCCGAAATACAAAATGTGAAACTATACATAAAACACGACAATCGACCAAATCTATGGCAAAGTTTTCTTTGTATTTTACCGTTACAATCGAATGTAAGATTATCTATATTAAATGAATATTGTTATAAAGAATATATGTACTTACCCAATGAGCCGACCACTGTAAAAACACAAAAATGAAAAAACTGTTAGATTCAGATATGAAATTTTGAACATCATATAACAAGAAGCTTTTCAATTAGTTTCAAATTTATTTAAATTTTTGTGTTTATTTCGGTATTGTCTTGCATGTTTAACGTTTTAAAAGGTTTGTTTGAAAAATGTTTCACACTTTTACAGCCTTACAAGATTAACTGAATTTTATTCGGCAGTTAAATACGCTAAATATGTTGAAAACATGGTAACATGTTTATGCACTTCTCTTTTAAAATATCGAAAACTTTTGTCAACTTTTTTCTTTTTGATGTGACTAACATTATTAACACTTGCATGAACTTCAATCTTAAAATACCGACAAATTTAATCAAATTCGTTTTGTACTTTGAATTTATAAAAGTCCGAAAATTTAACTTACCACATAACGAAACAAATAAGACAACTGGCAGCATTTTCTGTCGTATGTGGCAGTATCTGCACAGTTTTTCCTAGGATATAAATCGACGGGCTCGTACGGCAGTTATTATTGAAACTATATGTATTTATACCAGGTCATTAATTTTGTCTTGTTCTCACAAATAGGCGTGATTAAAGGACGGTTGCACCATCCATCAATCTAATACAAACCCCTCCTTGTGACGACTGCCTTAATGGCAATTATTGTCAACGGGGAACTGACAAGGTACATTTTTGACAATGAAATATTACGAAATTTTAATATGTTTAGACTAGCAATTGTTCTCTAAGAATATGTTCTTGTTTTATTTTTCTTTAACAGATATTGTTTCTTCAGGCAAAATGTGTTTTAAAGAATAATTTGCACATTTTACCTTGAATCTCCTACTTTGAGCCCTGTCATCAAAGAATCAAAGAATAAACGACACATTGTAACATAAACTGTAATTATTCTTTCAGACTATATATTTATGATGTATCTATGAGTGTCAAAAAGTGGTCTTATGGTAGAATCGCCTTTTCTGACATTTGCTTTAGGCATAAACAAAAAAGGTCAGAATCATTTTATTTTTACTCAACCAGAATCTGAAAATATTTGAAAATCTTTTACAAAATCAATGCTTTAAAATTCAACCTTAAAGAGGAATATAAGATAAATATTACTAAATGATAGAGCTAAATTTAAATAAAATTATCGATTTATATGTAGTCGCAAGAAAATTATATTCCGTCTTTGTTGAATGCCCATTGCGATCCTCAAAAGTCTAAATATTGTTATATTTTGAAACCTTCTGCCTTTTCTTGTTTACTTGGTCAGAAATTGTGATATCTGCGAGTTATTACTTTATCCCTTATTTGAAAATGCAAGAGAGTTTTTTATTAATTACTTCTACTGTTAAGAAACTTCAATTAAACATTTTATTGTACAAAACTGCCTTGCAAGTCATGTTCTAAGAGAAAAAAAGGTTGAAATATTTAAAGGGATGCAAGCACATTTTTTTTCCAATGCAAATCGAAACATTCCGATTGTCTTATGAACTTTGAAAATACGAATCAGGAGTATACATTTTGTATCTTATATACATTGTTGTAAATATTATATTCAACGTAAGACCACATTCTCCGCGTTAAATAGGCATATCATACTTATTATTAAGTAGCCAGCGTAAAAAATAAGCTGTGTAGAATAGGTAAATACTTTTTAAAACCTTTTTAATAGGTTAACTATAAAGAAGTGCATTGATAAACTACTCAAGATTTTACTAAATTAGGTTACTATTTTACAAATACCAGCATTGTAGTATTTTTTATTTCAGCAACTTTATCCATTTTATTAAGAGTTACTTCCCTTTTGTCGTTGATTTTCATTACAATCAGGACAATGTTTGCATACTATATATATCAAAAATGCAGATCGCACTATTACAATTTTTATTGTTCTTAAAACGTATTGAAAGTTTTTAAAATTGGAAATTTTGTTTTTAATTTTAATTTGAATATTTTATTTTATTTTTTGTTTATGACCTCCTGTTAAGAATAACATGGACAGGACAAAAATCTTTCAACAAAAAAATATAATAAAATCGCATAAGCATAGATAACAATCAATATTTCTATTATCATCCCTTTTCTTAATGCATTTGACCTATAGGTAAAGATAAAACAATTCCAGAGAAAACAAGGACTTTTATTGAATTTATTTTCAATATCCAATCGGAAGATTCATATTTCCTTGTGAAGGATTCCAAGCCTTTGTTCCTTTCGTTTTTTTTATTTTTTTTTTTTTTTTTTTTTTTTTAGTTTGTTTTAAATTTGTCTTGTCTCTTTGGACTGTGCACTTCTGATTTCTCACGTGCACATTCTACACTGGACTTGGATACATTAAAATTTCCAGAAATATTTCACAGAATGATAGCTTAGAAATGTGAACCTGCAAAATTACTACAGACAATATATTTTTATTATATATAGTCTGAAATCCTATTTTCGTCATATTTTTGTATAAAATCATCTTAAACTGCTTCTTTCAACTAAATCATTTTTCTTAATGCATTTTATCAATAGGTAAAGATGAAACAATAAAAGCGAAAACAAGGATTTTAAATGATTTTTAATATCCTATCGGAACATTCTTATTTCCTTATGAACCTTTTAATTGCAAATTTGGTATACATGCTTATCTTCATACGTTTAGAAATGTAATCCGTCACAAATGCGGCCTTTACTCGTTTTCTTTTTGGCGTGTAAAATTCCAAACAAAAGAGATTACTCTCTTTTCATACCAACTGTGCAAAAAACCTTGATAATTTGTTGTTATGGCCAAATTTTATTTTGTTTTCTTTTTAGGCAATATCTGCTGTGAACAGGCAATGCGGTAATGAATTAAATATTTTTGTAATAATATGTTTTTCCTTAATATGAATAATACTGAACAATTTAATGTTGATAACATTTTAAAGTGCCTTACTTTTTGTGGGAGGTCGCATCATTTGTGCCATTTGAGCCTTGAATTTTGAGAAAAAAATATATAGAATGAACGTGAAACCGACCATTTGCAAAAGTTATCTTTCTTGATTTAGTTGATATCTTTGAGATATAAATGTATGATTTGACTTGACTGAGAAACTGCTGGGGTCGTGCTATGATAATATGAGGTATGAAGTCTTAAAAAATCAACTGCAGATTGGTGGGTTTTCCAACACCATGTATCACTTAACCATTAGATATTGCGTAAATTTTATGAAAACCGCTACTTAAATATTCAAACCATGCCGCAAAATCAATGTACACCAGACAAAAAGTGAAAGAAATACGTTTTAATTTATCTTTTAACCAAATATCCACCTCCCAACAATACGTCGTTCGTCTTGGTATATTGACACTATGACAGTTCAATCTGTTAATTTGTTTTTATCAATAAACAAGTTGTTGCGGTAACATCATATGGAATGTGTTAACCACAGTACGCAGTTGTTTACTTGTCCCAGATGATTAAGCAATATGGCAAAACAAACCATGTTATGTTGGTTCCTCGCTGTTTTTTTCCATATATCAGCTCTTTGACACATTATTCGTTTTGAATGTACATATGACATAACCTTTTTTAACTTCCTCGATTAGAATTCGCTCTATCATAACCATATAATATATAAGACAAGGAGACAGATACTTAAACGGGACAAACCAATACTTTGTCAAAATACAAATAAAAAACAATTAGGTTCAAATCTCCGATGTGAAGCATCAACTGTGGCAATCGAGAAAAAGAACTATATTTTTATCAGTGCTTTTATTAAATAAGTAAAAAGTATATTTGTTTTTTTATTCTTTTAATTTTTCAGTTGTAGCTATTGACTCGTGTATTTCCAATTTGTTTTTAATCTACCCGCAAATTCACCCACTGAAATGTATTTTAACACTGATTGTGTCTTATACGGACTTCAAAAATACCAAATGGGCAGAAAGAAATCGTTAAGTAAGAAGACAGACAAGACCATGGCCAACAAAAATGAAAAGAAAGACAAACATAGAACACACAACACTACACTTAAGACTAAAGCTGTAGCAAGACGAACCCTACCAAATCTAGGGTGAGTTCAGGTGCAACAGAAGGGTAAGTAGCCCCTGCTCCAGAAGTTGCACCCGTCGTGTAACTCTGTAGACAAAGTCGGTGTATAGTCACAATCGATGTTAGTCACAACTGGTATAGGAACATATTAATATTCACGAAACTGGGAATATATCCATTGTCATTTGTGAAATGGATATTTCGTACCGGTCAACCAAATTATGATGGCGACCGAAAATTTTCTGGAGTGATGACTATAATATTTCCCTTATCGCCGACTTTTACTCCGAGTAATACGAGCCTAATTGGTAACACTAGAAGTTGGCTATACTTCCGAACCTCTTCACTCAACCTTGTCTTCGTATGGTTCGTGTTTCTCTGATTTTAAATTTCAGTGACGAGTGAGTGTTTTATATCGGCTTTTCCTTTAATTTTGTTGGTGTTGTAGATATCTCCTGATTTTACGATTTCTGCCAATTGGTAATTATTATTGACTGCTGGTTTCAAGGGGTTAATCAACCATTCGTATTCTGTCTTTTGTCTTATCTGCTCAATGTTCCCAGTTTCTTTTTGCTGATTATGATTTTCGTTTGCTGATGTCAGTCTTTAAATTACTGAAGGGTTTCTATGAAGCTATAGACTATTTCTCTATAAACAGAATGTTTGCTTATCTGTGTTGTAATAGCAAGGTTTAAAAATGGTTGTTTTATTGATTGGTTAAATATTGCTTAACGTCCAGCGGCAAATATTTCATGCATAATCAGGACGAGAGCATATTTATGATGAGTAATGATGAATGTGAACCCTGCTTTGTACTACACCGACACGCTGAGCCGGATTTATAACGTGCTAGTTCAGGAAAGCAACAGTCCACAGGATGGTGTGCCTCTTTACCCAGACACTCTGGACCGACCAGTCTTTGCTCTTACTCCCTATCGCTGCGTGCTTAGTGGAGAAGCAGAAAACACCAATTTTAATGTCTTTGGTTTGACCTGGTCGGGGATCGAACTCATGACCTTCTGCGTTCAGCGCGAGCACTCTATGCATTACACCACAGATGCTGTTAAAAAAGTTTGTTAAAAATTTAGGAATATTTTTATTGGAACAAAATGTGCTGACAAATTTAAGGAAATTTTTAACACATTACTATAAAACGAATAACAAAGACAATAACGACTAAAAACGTACAGCAAACAAACTTAAGCACCTAAGTTATCTAAGTTTATTTAATATGATGTGGTCTTGAGTCTTACACACTTAGTTTTATTTCCACAAAAAGCACTCAAAACATTCTAATGGAAGCAGTATCTTAGGTCTTCATTTATGTGGTCATGTATTAGTCTGGAGTGCTCAAAGTGCAAAAACACACACATGCGAGAGATCCAAAGTGCGAACTATTTACAATCAGGAAGAAATTCAGATGCTCCGAAAGGTTTAGCAACTAATTGTTGCACAATTTAATGATTGTCACGACAAGAGATAAATGTCAAGGGAATAACCCATTTTGCCCTGTTGTCGAGTACAAAGAGGCAAATTGTTTTCTTTTGGGGCAATATAGGACAAGGAAAAAACTGCCATAAACTCGTTTTTTCTATTTTTATTTTTGTATTGAAAATGTGTAAAATTAGGAATTCTTCTTTCTTATTTTGGTTTGACTCGAACGTAATAGAAAATCTTGATTACTAGTTCCTATGGTATCCTAAAAATAAAACACATACCAGATTTAAGTACTGTTTCCTGAAATAATCATGCATTTTTTTTAAATCGTGAATCATGGTAGAAAAGTCACACAACTCAGAATGTAAAAACATTTTACATAAACAAGCATGGCTTTAATTCTCATTGTCAGTAGAAATACTACAGAAGTAGAATGATCTGGTTATTTCCTAGACGTACACCTAGAAATTGACAGTTAGGTCGGGTTGAGACTTTGATTTTCTGATTGTAGAAATTGACAGTAAGGGCGGGTTGAGACTTTGATTTTCCGATTGTAAACATTATGTTCATGCCTAGAAACATTTTAGCCGCACCTGCATCCGGAGTGTATATTTTTCAGTTGATACACTACTCAAGAGCTTGTGTTTCTAATCAGGATTTCACTGAAAGAGAGTTGTAGTTGACAAGAAAGCTCCTGAGCCAAGTGTTACTCAGGGAAAGATTAGAATCATCACTGCAGAAGTGTTCAATCGCCATCATGATTTTGGTTGAACAGTACGAAATATCCATTTAAAATAGTTCCTATATCGTTGTGACTAACATCGATTGTGACTGTATACCGGCTTTGACTATTGAGTAACACAACGGGTGCCACTAGTGGAGAAGGAGTTGCTCACGCCTCCTGAGCACATAAGCTCAAACTGGAAGCGTATGTGTTACTTTAGCCATAGTTTTCAGTGTAATGTTGTGTGTTTGTCTTTCGTTTCATTTTGTTGGCCAAGGTCTTGTCTGTCGTCCGACTTAACGACTTCTGTCTGGCCTTTGGTATCTTCGAATTCCTTTATAATCATGCAATTTTAGATAATCATGCATCATGGAGGAAAAATCACACAATCAAACTCACTACAACATTTACATAAACAAACATGGTTTTTATTCTAATTGTCAGTAGTAGAAGAAATAAAAATCAAAAAGTGTAATGTTTAGTCGAATTAGCGGTTATAACTCCACAAAGTAACTTTTTAAAACTTTTAAATGAAATAATACCTCCAACAACTTTACAAAATATCTATTCGTTTCTTGTTTAATAATTTTACCCAAACACAATTTGATCATCAGTTTGATGAATTTTATTTTTTTTTTTATTTTTATGTCACCATTCGCTTATTGACTGAATCTCGAGCATGTTCGCTGCGCAAGTTCCGTAATTTTTGTAAGATATTTGTACTCTTCTGGTTTTATTCAAAATATTGATAAATTTGCTCATTAACCCCCACTTTTCTTTTCACAATTTCCTTAAACACTCTTAAAGTTGCCATTTGAGAAGTTTTTATGAAACTCTTCTTCGGTTGTAATTGACAGAACCTACTAGGACACAACCTATGGAAATCACGAATAACCCAATTTACCGCTAAATTTTCACATGTCACATTTAAAAAGCGAGAACACTGACCAATGACCCTTTTCAACTTGTTACTCAAAAACGGAGAAGCAAACATCCTTAAAGGGGATACTGTTTAAATTAAAGTGTAATGTTAATGTTAAATAATCTCACTTTCTGAGGACATCGCTCTCTGATTAGAAGTTGTTTAACAACAGACCTCACATAATCTTTATGGCAGTTTAGAATTCTAATAAAAGTTCGTTAATGTAGAAGGTGGTATCGTTAATTACCTTCTGGAGGAAACGAGTCTAGCAGCACATCATTTAATGGTCAATTCATCCAACAAGACTATCATTTATAATAATAATAAACTAAGTGCATGATTATAAAGTTGTTTATGCAATAAAATATATCCACGAACATTGGTAACTATAGGAAAAGTGTATTGTTTTCTTTTGGGGCAATATAGGACAAGGAAAAAACTGCCATAAACTCGTTTTTTCTATTTTTATTTTTGTATTGAAAATGTGTAAAATTAGGAATTCTTCTTTCTTATTTTGGTTTGACTCGAACGTAATAGAAAATCTTGATTACTAGTTCCTATGGTATCCTAAAAATAAAACACATACCAGATTTAAGTACTGTTTCCTGAAATAATCATGCATTTTTTTTAAATCGTGAATCATGGTAGAAAAGTCACACAACTCAGAATGTAAAAACATTTTACATAAACAAGCATGGCTTTAATTCTCATTGTCAGTAGAAATACTACAGAAGTAGAATGATCTGGTTATTTCCTAGACGTACACCTAGAAATTGACAGTAAGGTCGGGTTGAGACTTTGATTTTCCGATTGTAGAAATTGACAGTAAGGGCGGTTGGTTTTATGATACATTCTGGTCTTCAACGATATTTTATTTTAAAAGCAGAAAAAATGTAATTCATTAAATGTTCTACTTTGGATATTTAACCTTTAAATGATAAAAGACTTTTGCAAAGATAAAAGCAAATACGTCTCCCTATAAAAACATCTAGCGAATAAATTTTAATTAATGAGTTAAAGAAAAGTGATAAATTAAAGATTAAAAATTCAAATATATAGATTATATAGATTGATAGATATGTTTATTTTTTAAAAGAAAATAAAAACATTCTTTCCACAAAACCAACAAAGCACAAAGCAAGCGGTGAAATATCACATGAACTTTAAAGTTTATCACAAAAAATGAATGCCATTTGTACAAGACCATACGTTTTTCAATTAAAGGAATTCGAAGATACCAAAGGGGCAGAAGGAAATCGTTAAGTCGGAAGACAGACGACAAGACCATAGCCAACAAAATGAAACGAAAGACAAACAAAGAACACACAACACTACACTGAAAACTAAAACTGGAATTACACGAACCTTACAAAAACCTGGATGAGTTCAGGTGCTCCGGAATGGTAAGCAACTCCTGCTCCACTAGTTGTACCCGTCGTGTTACTCAGTAGACAAAACCGGTGTATAGTCACATTGCTAAATTAATTGTAATAGCAGCGGACAAGAAGAAACCAAAGAAAGCTTACGATTCTAGTACAATGTAAAGATAAAATTATGAAAAAACTAAACGCAACTTGGCCTTCTATGCAGCGATGTTATATAGTTTAATGAATGTTATCTTTGTATTACAAGCAATTATAAGGTCGAGGATTTCGTTTTCATAGTTAAGTAAACACTTCTTCCAAATTCTATCATAAATATAATGATTCAATAAAAGGTCAGTTTATTTCCTTAAGAAAATTGATTTTCAACGGGATATCACACCCAATATTTTATAAAAATGAAGTAACTAAAGCTTTTTAATTTAAATACAAAAAATTTGTACACTAAATCCTGTCGGACGTGTTTTAATTGATGTCTCAGCTTAAGCAAATCCGAATTTTTATCAGATGTATTTAGATTTGAAATAACTGTACGAAACAGTGAGAACCTTTTCGGCATGTATTTATTTGTAATTTTATTTATAATTTTCTGTGTACTATCTATCGAATTCAAGTTTAATTAATGCAGTTTTTGTCGATTTGTCACACAACTGTCCAGGCTAAGGGAAATTGATTCCTCACAAACATGTTTAATACCGCCAAATACCATATAGATCAACCAGTTTGCTTAAGGTGTGAATATGTGTCCATTGTTGAAGGCCTTAGGCAAACCTGTAGGTGATATTTTAAGGTTAGTGTGGAATGGACCTTGGTAATTGAACATAACTCTCATCGATATTTTGTACGTTTGGATCAACCATTCCTTTTAATCTCTTACATGCATCGAATTAACATACATTGCTTCGGATATATTTAATTTGAATGCTTGAAAACATTTGCTTTAATGGAATATTATAAACATATTACTGATTTTAATAGAAAAACATGTCGGCTTCATACGAGTACAAGTAGGGTCGCACAATTTGTACCCATTTGAATGCCAACGGTTTGTTGAAATACTAGTCCACCAAATTCTACAGAAATATTGTCAATCATAAAATCCTACATGATAAGAATACCTTCACTGTATTTATTAGAATAAGACGAAAACCAAATATATATGTCTTGGAATTGCATTTTGTTTAAGAAAACACTGATGTTATCAATTTCTAAAGACGATCTTTCAGTTGTAAATGTGGAATAGTCGTATAAAAGGTTGAAAAATCAAACGTTAGAATACTTGCACAAAAGAATCGGATTTGAGGTATTGAAGCAAAGCTTTCGAATGTTTTAATATAAACATTTTCTTTACGTCGCTATTGTAGTACGCTTTATCATAGTACTTTTGAAGGCCAGGCTTGAATCCCATATGGGATGAAACATTGATATAATCATAAAGGGGAAATTAAGGTTTTTAGTTTGTTTTTTAACTTAAAATTTTATGCAAATTCAATATTTTTGTTTTTTTCTAATGCTAATAAGATTATTTTTCTGTTGGCAATTTTATGGATTACGCGAAAAAAAGCAATATATTACGCCCCTTCCGGATTGGGAGATAACTCTTACAAAAACATATAAATTACGGATGTATCCCGGGTTACGAAAAGCGGGAATTACCAATCATAGATAAACCCATATATATGTAATTATAAATCTATATTGAAACCGTCATTTATAACAAGAAAATCTGACATTATGTATGATTATGGAAATATACCTTTCAACGTGACTTTTAGTTTCATGTTCGTCAATTTGTTGTGGTTTTAACATAACTGATTAATGGATTGTGCGATAAACCAAATTGCGTTATAAGAGGGAGTTTCATCAATTTTTGTGATATTTGATGAAGTATTTTGACTGAAAATTACATATTTTTTTTCCAACTTGTTCTAAAATAAATCTAGCTTTTTGTTTCTAAAGAATTTTGTGCTCTACAGATTTAGATTAAATTTGTATGACTCACATCACGTTTAAAAATTTTGTATATGGCAGAATGCAAACAAAAATCTTAAATCTCAAATCTTAAATTGTAGGTTAATGATATCATATATGAATAAACCTTGTAAGGACTTAACCATATCTTCTAGATACATTGGTTCATTAAATGGTTTTCCAAAACTCATAGGAGTAATTTTTTTTATAATTATCAATATATATATTTCGATAAATATGTCTTTCTTCATTGATGATCTAAGCAGTAATTAACAAGCATTCTTGCATGTATAAGTTCCATTAAGCTGTCTATCTGCATATCCAATTCTCATTCTGTCATTTTCTGACATGAAAATAAGGTTCATCCCAATTATGCTTATATCTAAATAAGAGATAATGACTTTTTGAGCTCCACGTTGTCATACGCAGACTAGCTGTCAGACTTGTTTTGCATCATTTTATCACTTTTTACCGAAACTTTCAGTCATAATTGAATAATAAATTCCTGAAAAACAAAAAGAAGTTTTCGTTACTATAATATTACACAGTAGTTGTCCTTCCAGACAGATCTGGCTGCCTTTTTCGGTTTGCTTAGATATGAGCTTTTCATTGTACAATGTTTTGTGGAACTCTGCTGGTATGACTTTATATTTGATCTTTTAATATAATATTTACAACGCCTGTGCGAACAACAGAAAATTGGAAACCAAGGCAGATATTTTTGTAGTGTCCAAGTTGTATCTTCCTGCTGCCGAACCATATTTTATGTTATTTTTCAAGGAACATATCAGCGATGTTTCTAATATTAACCCGTATATGAAATAAGCATAGACTGAGGCTCAAAAAACGCATGCTTAACTTTCCAAGGCGCATGAGGCCCTCCATTCCTATTTTATGGGATTCATGTTGCTTTGCATTGAGTTTTTGGTCAATTTTTATGTGTACACTTATTTCTTCTTTGTTCCACTTTTGATTGCTGATCTTAATATCTATATTCTGGCTGACCGTCCTTGGGGATAAAAACGCGCCCCGTGTTTAAAAAATACTAACGTTTAAAGCACGTTAAAGACCCCTTTGTAACACCTCATTTTGAGTTGTCAGTAGGCGGAAATTCACAAGGCTAAATTTTCCGCCCCTATTCAATCCGTTAATTTTTCTGTGGCAATCTAAACTCTCTCCCTTACCGGTATCCTTCTTACAGTCTACATTTTGATTTATTCTTTGTTAACTTGATAACGTCCTGATTTAGGCTGAGATATTGGCCGCTTGACGTTACCAGCAATCCATCAATCAATCATTCTTATTTCGATTTGTTTGGATATGGGTACTTCTTTTAATTATATTTAGTTGATTTGTTTTGGAACTGCTCTTTACTAAAATGTGTAGCTTAATAAAATTTTACAATATTAATACAACATTGACAAAACATATATATTTTTACGGACATTACATCGCTACTGAAATCAGTCTGAGATTTCCGTTAATATTTATTCAATAGAAATTATATAAAGTTAATAATATTGTTTTATAGGCATACAAGTGTATAAAGTTTAACGTTTATATTTGATTCAATTAATTTTCAAACGTAGCCCTATGCTCCAGTCACTGAGAAAATGATTTATCTTCATTAAAATGCATGATTTATATCGTTGACCCATTTCTAAATTGCAAAAGTGCAAGTATGTGCAAGACATAGTACCAATCCCTACACTTAAACGAAATAGAATAACACAAATTCTAAAAAATGGAAAAATGGGATATTTCAGATTTATTTTAACGACAAAATTTCTTGAACATAGGCATATCAAGACAAGTTATTGTTGGTTTGTCGTTTGAATTAACAAGTGTGCTAAATATTTCAAGATTGTGATGGAATCTTACTTTTGGGATTTTCAGATTATTGCTTCGCTCCTTTAGGAAGAAAAAGGAGCAATTTAATTTATTTATGACTTGTTTCTACAAGACCATCCGATTGCATCCTTCAAAAAGTAAGCGAAAGAAAACCGAACGACACAAGTCGTCAAACATAGCCATCTGAATAGTTTTCATGACCTTGACATTTTACTAACTTAGGATATGAAATTTAAGCCAAAGGCAGCTAACATTCCCCATTGAAATTTCACAAATTTATCATATTATCAAATAAGACGTTTAAATCTGTAAAATCACATGGCTGTTTTAAATGGTTCCATGGTGTAATGGAAAAAACTCGGAACTTTTGATCCAGCGATCCGCGTTCAAATCTCTGATAAACATTATATTTTTCCATAATTGCGTTAGTGTTTTGTGCTTTCGACAATTATAAAAATAGGAGATGTGACATGATTGTCCATCAGACAGCAATCCACCAAATAACAGTCGAAATTAATTTTCTAAAGGTCGCATCCTATTGTTAAGTACATATTTAAATGTAATATCTTTTATTTTAAATTTTACACAACATTGCATTTTTGATAGTTAAACCATTGTTGTGACGTCAGTCTATTCATTAAGTGTGGATTCTTTTTCATGAATCTACGCCGAGGAAAGCCTCC
>JAULBM010327835.1:0-13185 GCA_032357055.1 Geukensia granosissima | reverse complement strand
TAGCGAGACTCGATAATGTGAAAAGGCGCCAAACGGGTCTAAATACTACTGATAATTGAGGTGTGCTCGATCGGGAATTACATAAAAATACAAGTTTTCTGACGAAAAGAAATTTATATAATGGCTGTCTCTCACTGACATTTTCCATTACAACTTCTCCTAGTTATTTGTTAATACCCATTTTCCAAATGGGGTATTGTTCTTTCCTCGGGTTTCAACTTGATCGTGTTCTCGGATTTTCTGAGATGAAGAAGGATCTTTTCCTGTAGAGAAGTAATTTTAATTTAAACACGTGCTGCCTGTTTTCTTCAACATGTTGTTTCATGAATTGAATACATTCTATCATTTATCATGGATTTGTCATCTAGATCTTTTATTTTGTTATCAATGGTGGGGAGTGTGTTCCATATAAATCCAACTTACAAAAGTCAGTGTTTTGTCATTATATAATGCGAATTGAATGCTGTTTGTTTTAATGCAACTTGAACCTCTCCCAAACAACGCGCTTCTCCGCTAGAACACTTTGTTAAACTATTAAATAAGGCAACGTTTAAATTGCCACTGACAACAAAATAAAGCCGGAATGAAGTAGTTATGTTACTAGATTCAGAAGATTAGATTTAAGGCGGATATAAGATGTTTTCTAAAATAAACATTTACATTTAAGAATTTAAATTAAAATAAACAAGAAGTACAATTTTAAAATTCATATGGATTCTGTCTATGATTGTGCTAGACAATAAACGAAAGGCGAATGAGAGGAATACGATACCCTTTTATGAAGGGAAAATGCTGTAAAAACCATCTATGCTTAATTGGGCGTTTAATACCATTAAGCTAGTTGAAGAATGTTGTCGTCTATGCTGACAAAGTCCCTAATGCCATTTGTTCTTGTTTGTAAATCACATTATATTTCTTGATATAGGCATTGGGTATTGAAATTAAATTATCAAACCCTTATACCACGACGACACTTACCATGCATGAAAGAAAACCTTGAAAATAATCGATTAGGTTATTGTCGAGGTTGCGTGAAAAAAATGTGGATTCTAAAAAAATCCAAATATATATTAGAATGCTTCAAATCTAGATCGCTTCCAACTAACAATAGCATCAAAATATTTGATTTTTCAACCCTATAGACCATAATTCCCAATTCAAATCTCAAAGAAAAATTAAAAGCTTTAGTTCACCTTTCTGTTGGTTAAACAAAAGATGGCAAACGCAGATAGAAATATTTGGTTATAGGATGTGACAAACCTTATTTTGTTATCAACCACACTGATTTTAATGAAAAAAAGGATACTCGAAGATAACATTTGCTGAATGCTAGATTTCTTGATTGACAAAATTTTTGTAATGTTTGGCGGACTTCTGCAGAGAAAAAGTTTTTTTAGATCTTTTGGTTTCACATTTCGCTATATATAGATTAAGTTCTTCACTGAATAATTCTAAATTTTGTAACTAGGTTGACCGCATCTATCCAATTGAACTTGAAATCAAGGGTACTACAGAAACAGAAAGGTCGGCTTCATACCTTGAATTGCACATAGAAATTGAGAGTAAGGGCGAGTTAAAAACTAATCTGTACGACAAGAGAGATTGTTTTGATTTTCCCATTATACATTTTCGTTCATGTCTTCTGAATTAACGAATTCTGTCTGTCCCTTTAAATTTGGTATCTTCGAATTCTTTTTGGAATTAAAAAAAAAACAATAAGTATTTGATATTTCTTTACTTTTTTGGATTTCAAAGCTATATAAGTGTCCTTATAAGCAAACTTTATTTTGCGGGTCTGTTTAATGATCAACAACACATCTATCTAAGTAATTGACAATTATTTTATCATCAGTTAAACAAAGGCTCCATTAAACAAAGGCTCCAGAGTAAATGTTGACCGTAAAATGCATCAAATCAAGCATGAAAAATTTGATTTCTCCACCCTTTTACACTACTTTTTCTCCTTCAAAACTTAATAAAATATCAAAAGCTCTAGTTAATATTAGTTTGTTTTAAAAATTGACAAACGCATGTAAAGATATTTGGTTCTAGGGGGAGACAAATCGTATTTTCTTATTCAACCACTATGATTCTAAAAAAGTACTTAAAAACATCATCTTGCAGAATTCGTGATTTCTTGATAGACAACACTTTTAGCTCACCTGGCCTAAAAGGCCATGTGAGCTTTTTGCCATCACTTGGCGTCCGTCGTCCGTCAACATTTCATATTTTAATCTTCTACTCTGAAACGAATGGGTCAAATTTGACAAAACTGTGGTGGAATGGTTCTTAGGTGGTCCTCTTCCAAAATTGCGTCCGATGACTCAGACTTCCGAGTAAGATGGCCGCTAGGCTAAAAATAGAAAAAAGGGGGGATGAAATTTTTAAAATTTCTTCTCTGAAACTACTGACCCAATTTCTTCTTTCCGCTTCATATCAGGAATTTATTGATAGAGGCTTGCTGCTGATATGAAAGCTACGTACTGAACCAAGTATTTCTAGTGGAAGGACTAAGTCATCACTTAGGTAATTGTCTAATCGCTCTCCTGATTTGGTTGACCAGTAAGAAAAGAATATCTGACACAATTTCTGTATGCCACTTTCGTATATTCCAATTACATAGGAATTCAAGTACTGAATTCTTTACTATCATGGCGCCAAAAAGTGCATGTTAAAAATAACATCTGGTTAAATTCAGAATGAAATGTAGCGTTTAGAGAGGCAAAATGAAATAACAAACAGTGAACGGGACTCACAATGTATCGTTTGTCAAACTATTTTGGCGCGTGTAGGTTATTATCAGAAAAAAATCAAAAAAAGTCCTAAGCGCTTGAGTTTGCGCTATTTGTGGTCGAAAGAAATAATCTTCCAAAATACGTAAATATGTTGCATATTCATTGGGAATAACACCTCATTATACAAATCTTATGGTTAATCATGGCACGCAGAATGTTTATAGAACAGGTACAGTAAAAACTAAAGATATAAAGTTAGTTTTATCTCATATGGACAAATACAAAAAACTGCATCATTTCTAATATGAAGAGCAATAAATTCTACTAAAATTATGAATTTAATGAAATTTCTCTCAATTCTGTATGTTCTTCCTCCGTGTTTAACTAATGTGTCAAAAGTTGAGCAAGACTATTTTAGTATTTTGATAAATCCTTTGATAATTAATTTTTGTTTTACTTTTATTTGAAAATTTAGCGTCTATTATTGTTATCAGTTTATAATTAACTACATGTACTATATATTGATAGAAGTCCAGCCTGAGTGTAGAAAACTAATGTGATGCTGCGATCAGAAGTGTATGGTCCAAAGAGACAAGAAAAATTTTAAACAAACTACAAGATAAAAACGAAAACAAAAAAAGTAAGAACTTGGAATCCACGAACTCTACAAAACAGGATAGGGATCAGGTGCTCAAAAAGGGTAAGCATCCCCTGACCTGCGTGTAACACCCGTCGTGGAGTCCTTAATGTCAAAATAGGTGTCAAATCAGGATGTCAAAATCAAGAGAGTAAATTTGTGTCAAATTCAGATGGAATCACACGAACTCTTTTATAATTCGGAGTGGGGAAGGGTAAGCATCCCCTGTTCTGCGCGCACCCGTCGTAGAATCCTTAAAGTCTAATCCGGTTTAACGTCAATCTCCAAGAAGAGGTCAACTTATTTTTATTTTTTACTGGTAACAGGTCCAAAACTAAGTGAACTACAATGATACCATATGGATCAACCAATTCGTGATGGCGACTGTAAAATTTTAGGAGGAACGACTTCAACCTTGACTGGATGTATCCTTGTTGTAGTAATTTATGCGACAACATCAATGCTCTCTTCAGAAAATCCTGATACTTGGAACAGGCACGAGAGTATGGAATCAACGGCGAATCATAAACGATAAACGTAGGCAGGGGAAGCAGGAATATTGCCACATAAATATGGGACGTTTACAATAGGAAAGTTGAAGTCATCCCGTTTTTCGTTAATCTTAAAAACAAGTTTTTCCTCTTTGTCAACTTCGAGGAATAAATCTAGGTATGAAGCAGATTTTTGTTGAAACTGTGGTCTCCCTAATATCTAGTTCTTTGGGATATATATACAAAATATAATTATCAGAAATCACCCCTATGCTACCGAAGAAAGTTTACCCATTGAAATTCATTTAAAGCATATCAAAATTCTAATAATACTTCAATTATCTTACATTGCTAAACTTGAACAAGAAGAAAGCTGATATTAATTTTTAAGGGAATATTTAATGAAAGGCAATATGATTTTTCAAAACCAGAGAAATTTGTGAAATAGTAGCCTCAGCTGAAAAATATCATTGCGATATTAAAATTGATGAATTATCGGTTGTCTTAGAAGTCTGAAATATAACATCGATATGAGCTCTCAACAGATAATTTTCTTAGGCTGATTATAAACAAGTCTGCAGATACAGAAGAGGCCTGACGAAAGTAACAGTAAAGCTTTAAATTCGATGGCAAATTGAAAGCAAGTTGAACGCTATTTTGAACACTGGCAAGCTACTGTTGAAAGCCCACCTGTCAAATAGTTGAATGAGATTTTGAACACTAGCTATCGTTGATCCTTCCCCAGAAATCCTATAACCCTTGGACGGGAGTTGAACGCTCGTCAGCTGTCTCTTGATTTATATTTCTTTATAAAACAGATACCGCGATTGAAACGTATACACCTTACACGATTGAAAAATTCAAATATACCACTCGCGATTCAATAAAATTTTGTTTCTAGCATATTTATTTATCTATTTTTGAGTTAGATAAATATAATAATACAAGCATGTCTAAATGTTTTGTTTACTAGCATTCTTGAAAATAAAATATATTTTATATAGAATAATTGAATCAATTTAATAAATTTTGCAAAATCGCAATAGCAATACATAATAAACAATTAACATCCATCGTCCGTAAAATTTTACAATTTATATTCTCCTTT
Source organism: Geukensia granosissima (assembly GCA_032357055.1). NCBI lineage: Eukaryota > Metazoa > Mollusca > Bivalvia > Mytilida > Mytilidae > Geukensia > Geukensia granosissima. The sequence continues at coordinate 8,214 of JAULBM010327835.1, read as the reverse complement.
GACACTGCTGGGCCAAATGGAACCAACTTTACAGGAAGCATCTATGAAAGGTCCTTTATAAAGTTTACTCATTTCGTCCCGATCGAACAAAAACATGGCAGCCAGGTACGATTTTTATTTCTGATTGACTGATATATTAAAAAATCTTCTCCTCCGAAACCGCTTGGCCAAATGGATTTATATTTGATTCGGAACATCTATGGAAGGTCCTTTATATTTATATAATTTCCTCATTTCGTCTCGATCGGACAAAAACATGGCTGCAATGGACAATTCTTTTTTTTTTTTTTTGATTGGCTGATACATTCAAAAGTCTTCTCTTCTGAAACGGCAAGCATCAGTGAAAGGTCCTTTATAATGTTTCCTTGTTTTTCCTGATATAAACTAAACATGGTTGCCACGGAAGGTTCTTGTTTCTGGTCGGCTGATACATTTGAAAAATCTTCTCCTCTGAAACCGCTTAGCAATATTAAGTAAGAGTTGGAGTTGACCGCCTCGGTGGTGTAACGGTTATCGTGCTCGCCTCGAGTGCGAAAGGTCGAGGGATCGATCCCCGGGCGGGTCAAACCAAAGAAATGAAAATTGGTATTTGCTGCGTCTCCGCTGACCTAGCACGTTAAAAATCCGACTCAGCGTGTCGGTCTAGTACAAAGCAGGGTTCATCATCATCATTCATTAATATGCTCCCGTCCTGAATATGCATGAAATATTTGCCACTAGACGTTAAGCATCATTCATTTAATCAATTCAATCATAATATTTGCTGTTGAACATCAATCGAAGGTGCTTGATTTCGTACCGATTTGACAAAAAACATGGCCACCATTGAGGATTTGTGTTTCTGTTTGGCTGATTATTAAAAAATCTTCTCTTCTGAAACTTCTTGGCGAAATAGATTAATATTTGATGTGGAGCATCTATAGGAAGTCCTTCTAAAGTTTCCTCATTTCGTCCCAATCGAACAAAAACAAGGCCGCCATAAACGATTATTGTTTTTATTGGCTGATTCATTATAAAAATCTTCTACTCTGAAACTGCTATGCCAATTTTTAGATGATCTCAGCCTCCTTAACCTCTAGTGTAATTTCATTTTTCAAGAATTCATATACAAACTTGCTAAAAATTTGATATATTTGATGATACGACAAGAAAAATTACAAAATATTGTGGGTCGTAATGATCCAAAACCAACATATATCTTTGTTAAACATTTATTTTGCTCTTATTTAATATATTAAATGAACTAAGACCAAAAATTCAAATCTTTTATTTTTTCTGCATGGTATCGAGTTAAAAAGGATTATTTTAGGTACCAGTGATTTTGGTTTTCGCAGGGATTCTGACCACAAACATGTTTAAGATTTTATAAATCTGATGTAACGACAAGAAAAATACAAAATTTTGCGGGCCGCAATGATTCAAAATGAACATATATCTTCCATAAACTTTTATTTTGCTCTTATCTCATAATATGTAAAATGAACTTCCTAGGTACCAGTGATTTTGGTTTTCGCAGGGATTCTTACCACAAACATAGATTTTATAAATCTGATATAACGACATGAAAAATACAAAATTTTGCGGGCCGCAATGATTCAAAATGAACATGTATATTCCTTAAACTTTTATTTTGCTCTTATTTCATAATATGTTAAATGAACTATGTTAAATGAACTTCTTAATTCATAAGTTAAATGATCTTGGGCCAAAATTACATTAAAATCGTCTTTTTATGTTGCTGGTTTCAATAAAAATAGATTTTTTAAGTAAGATTTGATGTAACGACAAAAAGAATAAAAAATGTGTGTGTGCCGCAACGATTCAAATGCCACTATTTCATATGTTGAATAAACTAAGGCCAAAGATATATTTATGTCTATATTTTTATATTATCAGTAAATTATTAGGCGCAGTCAAAAATAGTACAATATTTTCTTTTTGCCATTTCATATGTTTCTTTTTTATTTCTTCACGGAAATTCATACCACAATTTAAATTTGTTAAAGATTTTATAAATTTGATGTTACGATCAGACAATGACGGATTATTTTAATTACAGTCCATTAAAAGTTACGGAATTTTCTATCATGGCATTCCAATTGCTTATATTTTATTTTTTGACAGTTATCACAAACGTATGATTGATTGATTGATTGATTGTTGGTTGCTTAACGTCCAGTGGCAAATATTTCATGCATGTTCAGGACGAAAACAAGTTTAACAATTATCAATATCGAAAAAGGGGTGGGATGGGACACAACAGGGCAACGGTTTTTAACTGCCACTGGAAAAAGAAATGATGGGTAGGGACGGAAAAATTAGCCTTTTGTAGCGGCATTAACCTTCTCTTTTTCAAAAACTACAAAGGGGTCTTTCACGTGCAAGGAACGTGGCACTCTCCAAACACGTCGCCACTTTTGATCCACGACCTGCAGGCTTTCCGTATTATAACCTGGCAGCCCCAACACGAGAGGGCCTCCCCAATCCGCCAACTTGGGTTCGCGCTGGGTCAGCTCTGTGGGTCGAGCCCTGGAGACCGCTCCGGTGCCCAGCAAACTTATGAAAGTTTAAACAATTTTGATGTCATGACAAGAAGAAAAAACTCTTTTTATCCGGTAAATGAAAATAAACGATCTTTCGTCATATTGAATCTATTGTGGATAAACGATTTAGTCTGATGGTCTAGCTATTTAAATAAATGTTGTCAGTATTGAATTATGAAAGACAGAATTTTTCACATTGTACCCCAAAATATAAGAATTAATATTAAATCTCCCTCTTTAATGTTCCATTTGTTCTTATTTTTTGCACTTATTCATAACTTTAATTTGTGTTAATAATTTTGATGAAGCTGGTGACTGTTCGAAACTTTCAGCGGTGGCTGGCTAGTGTTACGAGCGTTCAAATTAAGGTAGCTAATGTTAAAATCGTCGGCTGTCAAACGGGCTGTGGAGTGTTTAACGGAGGTCAGCTAGCTATCGTTGGAAGCATCTTGAAAGCCTCGTATATAACTTACTTCAAGACGTTACTGTAATTTTATTTATAATTGTACCGACTGGTCAGAAACGATCTTAAATGACTGCTAGAGAAATTGTCTAAAACTGGTCTGAATATCCTGATTTATTTCTTAAAATATGCTTTGCGGTCAATTAAGAAAATCACAATCGATCATGAACGAAATAGCCTTAGTTGGGTCACTAGAGATGAGCTACGGAAATACACATATATGGCAAAGAACATTAATGAGAACATTTGGAACATTTAAAAAAAGGTAAAGATAATAATGTGGAAAGTATTTTTTAGTTTAATTTCTTATTGTTGTCAATAAGATATGTTCATAACGGGTTAATAAACTTTAATATGCTCAACAGATAGATCATTATACTTTGGTGAACTCACCTTCCGGATTCGGTATCCGTTTCATGTAACATGCTGTAATAACAATGTTCAAAGTAACAAAAAATATCAAATTTTGTCTAGGATTTTTGCTTATGGGACTTTTTGTTCATCTGCTTGCGTTTTCGTTACCTTTCTGGAATTATATATCTGAAAACAACGATGGAACAACAAATTCATTCAGACTGATCAGCCTTGGCTTGTGGCAAGCTTGCTTTAAATTAGGCGAGGAACAATGGTGTCAAGGTTACACAGGTGACTGTACTTTCTAAATATTTTCAAAGTAATTTTTGGAGTGTGTAATAAATTCTGTATCAGTCTCAACATTGATATTTTAAACTTCCTACAAGCTTAAACATGGCACTTAGCTATTTCTTCTGCTCCGAGTTATACGATTTTTTAAAATTTTACTGCATGTAGGCTGAAATTGTCCACTAACAGCAATATTATCCTGGCATGTGAAGGGAGACAAACCCTTTTAACTTCGGCCGACAAGGATTGTCTCTCATTTCACATACAAGTATTGCGAAAACCTTCACCGATTCATATAAGTTAGTGTTGATTGGCTTTTTTCTTTTCTTTTTTCCTCTCTCTCTTTTGCTTTTTCATCTTTGAAAATATGCATGAAGTAGAAAAGTAGAATCATGTCTTGATAGTTTATGGATATGGTACGCAAATGTATTTTTACTCTTATCAGTGTATGTTGTAACGGGTTGTAAAACTGATTATTGTTCTATGTCTATTGACGGGAGCATAAAAAATAAAATGTCATGTACCCAAACATTTTTGGGTATAATACATTGCGCCATGATAAAAAGAATCATGAAATACAAAATATAAATGTATATCCCGTTTTGGGTACAATACCCATTTTCGGGATTAATACATGTACCTATTTAAGAGCATCTTCCCAACCTGTTTATGTTGTGAAATATACTTTTCCAGCGGTGCCAAAAATCGTAATTTTGTCGCTTCCAGAGAACGAAAGAATGTTTGATACCGGTACCTGTATGTCATGTACCCAATACGTTGTATGTTATTAAGTTAGGAATATAGGGTTGTTTGTAAATCTATTAAAATTCTGTGCAAATTATGGACCGGAAATGTCTGACTTAAAAATCCGTCCGATGACAATATCCGGACGCCTTTATTTTCGTTTTTACCCAAAGTAACCTAAACAGAATAAAATCATAAGCGAGGATGACAGATGGGACTATGCATGGTACCTATATGACACAGAGGTGAAATGATTAATTCATCCTTAAAGGAAGAGAAGCGACACACAAAATGAGGTCTTTTCATTTAGATATATAGACACAAAGTCGGAAACGCACATATAATTTTAGCGTCGCCAGGTAAACTCAAGTTGCGATAGTAAAATCCACGATTTACCTCCTCATAGCTTAAAATACAATACAGTTATCTCCTAAATTTGATCCGTAAATTTTAACTACATGTAGTTCATTTCAAAATCATGCCATACTGTCAACGGGCTTTTAAACGTAGTGCACAAATGAAAAAGAGAAATGTTCGAAAAGTTTTATTTTCATCCCCGATCCGACGAAAAGTGCCGACAGTATCCATTTCCTCACACTCGTGAAAAAAACACCAGTTCTCGAGCTGCAGATCTCTTCCTCCGTTCATCTTACTACGTAGACCGTCGATCTCTTTCTCTATAAATTCCAAATTTTCACTATCTCTAGACATCATACGCGATTATCAAATGTTTAACTATTCACATTCACTTTAGAAACCGACTTCGTGACGTCACAACTATACCAATCATGGCGGTGCACATACGCGCGGGAAATTCAAAAACCCTTATTTTAAAGAAGCGATTTAAATAGTAAAAAGGGCAGTTATATATTTTTTAATTTGATTTTCATGACCATTTATCCGATAAGTTTTAATATTTATAACTCTTCTCCTTTAATTAAGCCCGAAAATCGCACTCCACAAAATTTAGACACAATCGTAACTACTCGGCTATTTCCGCCTTGCTATTGGAGTGAGAATGGCCGAATAGTTACGATTAGAGCTAGATCACAAATTTCCATTGGACAACTGATCATGAGGTAGTCTGAAAACCACCAGCTATATGCAACATTACCAACGGTGTGTATAAAAAACGTAACGTTAGTTCAAGCCTGATAGTTTCTGAAGCCACAAATGCCTGGTAAATACTAAAACAGAGTTATATGGATCTATACAGAGGAGCAACCATGACGCGTACTCTCTCTCTAAATTCCAAAAAAATTTAAAAATGATAAAATGTCACGTTTTGACAGATCACGATGAATATTTGGCGCTATAAACACAAGTTAATTTGCTGGACAACTCAGCAATTAGAATATTGGATTGTACACAAATGTAACGACCAATTTTGAACGAAATGTTAATCTTTACAACATAAACAACATTTCGCAGACTGATTGGATGATAAAGGGACAAATTATAGAATATTAAAATGTAAACAAGACTATTCTTGCAAATACATATATCCCACATAATCTTATATCACCAAATTGTGTGCTGTGTGTTATTTGTGGTTATCATTCATACAGTAGTATGTACATTGACATGTTAAAACTTTCAAGATTGAAATGTACACATTCATATAAAAGTACATGTAAAATTGCAACCACCTCTTTCGCATCTACGTTAGTTTATTTTTTGCTTATCAGTAATATCGCGGCGGTCAGTTTTACTGGTTGAGAATGCAGGAGTACCCGGATGGAACCACCGACTTTGGACAGGTAACTGACAAACCTTATCACGTCCGGTACCAGTCAAATGCAACCTTTTTGTGTTGTACAAAGTAAGGCGCGAACTCACGACGTTTATAGGTGATAGACTACAGTGATCTAAATCAACTACCTAGACCACTCGGCCACTCAGACTCCGGCTTCTGATTTAGACCATCTGGTGGTTTCTTTTATATTTGACTGGCTTAACTTAAGGTTCAGTGCGTACCTGGTGATCATATATAGGTAACTATGCAAAAGCAAAGATAAATAATGGTTAAATGCAGATCCAATGTTTAAATTGAAAATTCAACTATAATACTCGATTCTCATTTTTTACTGTGATTTTCGTTTTCTTTCTCAATCATGCCGAAATTATATTACCTTATGATATTTCTTTAAGTTTTCCCTGCATGTCGATTTTTTCGACAATTTATGGCGTAAAATTTGACGATAAAAAATTTATCAGACTTCGCTGCTGCATTTTGATAGCTGTCAATGAGACTAATCAAAAGATAAACGAAGTGAAAAATATAAATGTTCCATGCCCTTACATAATTGGTACGTTTTACATGAGAGCTGAAGAAATCAATCTGAAACTCCCACTGAAAAAAGTCGAAAAAAACATATTCAACAAATTAAAAATCATCAGATTTGAAAATTAACAGATGTTGGGCAAATGTTATAGATATCGCACTCAACTTAAAAGAAAAATAGAGGGAACTTACAAATCTAGAGGTTTTCACAAGTCCTTCAAAAAGGATGGAATATCACACCTTGTGAAAAGCTCTTATCGTCCACCCCATAAAATAAAAAAATATTAAATAATACTGCTCTTACCTGAATATAACAAAAGTTTACAAGTTACAAAACATTAAACACAAAGAAAAACCTATTACCACAATTCTGACTTGGGACAGGTACATGAGACATGTGGTGGGGTTAAAGTAGTCCAGTGGGTACCCAGCACTTTCCAAAGAGTGTTCATAGGAAACAGTCTCGTTTTGGCCTTTTTGGTTCATATTATTTTAAAGTTGGCAAAGATCACTTATTGCTCACGCCCTCAGAAAAGTTAGGGGTAATCTTTGTGGCATTGTATAAAGAACTATTTTCAATGAACCATTTATCTTTCCAGATTATTTGTATATACTCTTATTCTCAAAAGTAATCGATACACCATTCTTACGATTTTTGTGTTTTTGTTAGCTTGGTCCTTTTTATTGTGTTATTATTTTATCTGTCCTTTGACCCAGGTTTGACTATGAATCAGCTAACACTTTGTCTAAAGTCCATAAAAATCTTATTAAAAATTTGAATTGGATTTTAGAATTTAGGATATGGACTTTTACGATTTCTTAGATATAGAATAGGTAAGAGAAAGATCAGAACGTAGGTAGGTCATTTTTAACAATATTTTTGGCCCATTCTTATACAAAACCTGTATAACGCCCATTTTCTATATTTGGCTTTTTATGTACAAAGTCTCATGGTGTAAAAACCTCTAAACTGATAACAAAGCAGGGTGTATATTGAAAAATTTTTAAGTGTCTTCAATTCAGTCAACACTCGACATTTCCTTTCATCTCAAGTATGCATCAATGAATCAACAAGTATGACATCAAGATGATATTTTAATTTAAACTTTAATCATACTTATACACCCATTTGGGGAAATACTGATAAATACTTAAAAATGTTTGGTCAAGTGGCCTCAGATGGACAAAATATTAACTTTTCAATTTATTTGCTTTGTAGCATATAAAGGGTTTATTGCCGTCAGAATATTTGAGTGTTTGTCGTTATTAGGATATGTGGCAGGTCTGGTACTGTTGTTGATCTATAGTGGGCTACCTATAAACAGAGCTCGATTGATATTAGTTGTAATGTCCGATGTAACTGCCTCAGGTAAACTATTAAACACTTGTATATAGAGAGGAGTAATCATATGTGATACGTTTACGCATTTCAGAACAGAGACTAGAATATCAACACACTATCAACAAGAAAAGTACAGTAGCGGCCTGGCGAAAGTTATATGCGAGACTGGCAATTTGCTAGCAACAATAGCTAGCTA
>JAULBM010327824.1:0-13185 GCA_032357055.1 Geukensia granosissima | reverse complement strand
TAGTTTTTGTCCTTTTAGCGGTCAATTTTCTGTTATTTTGTGTCAGATATGGTATTTTGAGTGAGTAAATAGATTTTATTTGACTACATGGCACACTCTGATTGAAATGGTATGTAGGTTTTAAAAATATTGCAAGTATTTTTATTTTATTGGAGTGTTATTGATTTGAGAAAATGCTTATTTTAATATTTGATTGATACTTTCAAAAAATTAACGTGAGATATTTCTATCTTTATATCTGCAAATAATTAAGTAATATAAACTTAGTTTAAATATTTTAATCCCAAAATGTTAAAGATAATCTGAATTGAATTTATATAAAGTGATAATGGCAAAAATGGATAAATGGTATCTTCAAAAATACTAAATGCAGTTTTTCCATGAAAATATAAAATCAGGCAATTATTTGAATTTCCTCTGTTGTAATTAGCTTGAGGTTAAGTTCAAATTTTTGCTAATTTGACTGAACAATTTTGGTATGCTGGTGTATCTGAAACAATATCACCTTTTAAAAAATGGTTCATGTAAATGTTAGATGCTTCATGGCATTGTGTTATCAAATATAAAGTTTGAACTATTTAAGAATTACTATAGGGTGACAATACATCATTCAAACTCAAATTATTGTAATTTTTTATTGTTTTATTCTTTGTTATCTGTTTTTATTCAGTTCTTTATCCATCAAAATCTATGTAGTTTTGTTTATCCCTTAACAATGGTTGATTGGCTGATTGAAATGTGTCTCACAATTGAGCATATTTTATGCCCTCATATTTTCTGGTTTTAACTGGTATATAATTTTTGGTGTGATCTGTATGCGAACTGTGGTATCTGAATTAAAAATCGGTGCGTCGAACATGTCTTTGTTAATGCAATCTCTAAAAGAAAAATTTCTTTGTTAGTTAATAAAATCAACATTTTTCAGACCGCATTGTTTTTTAGTCAACCTTTTTATTCACTTTATTATTTAACAAATGGTTTATAAATAAGGAAGAATTTCATTCCTCGGAACACAAATATTCACACATATGCTGTATTTTGTTTGGATATTTGGTACCTAATTATATTGTTAAATTAATCTGTCGCTATTGTATAATGTTGACCATTAACATCCCAGCTCAATATATAATGTTTTGTAAATCTGTGCCTTTTCAGTAGTGTGGGTCTGAAGTCTAACCAAAAATTATTGTGTTCGCTCTGCCGGACAGAGAAGTTATTCTGTAGTTACACATTTTTATTGTTAAATTTGTAATAAATATTTAAAAAATCACGGTTTTCAATTTTTATCATGTACAGATAGTGGTTTATTTCTTATATTTTAAGGGAATGTGAATGTTTGGTTTTATTGCTTTATTCCTCGAATTTGATCATTAGGTAAAAATTGTTTCGAAGAATACGACATCCTGCGGAAGATATTTTAATTTTTGCTATATCGATGATGTTGTGTCATTGAATAATCCTACCTTCAGTGAACATCTCGACCAAATATATCCCAGCAAATTAGAAATTAAGGAGACCACAGATTCAACAAAATCTTCTTCATACCTAGATTTCTTCCTCTAAAATGACGAAGAGGGGAAACTTGTTTCTAAGATTTACGACAAACGAGATGACTTCAATTTTCCTATTGTAAACTTCTCATATTAATGTGACAATGTTCCTGCTTCCCCTGACTACGGGGTTAGTGTTTCGCAGTTGATTCGATATTCGTGTGCCTGTTCCAAGTATCAGGATTTTCTGATGAGAGCATTGCTATTTTCGCATTAATTACTACAACGAGGATACATCTAATCAAGGTTAAAGTCGTCCCTCCTAAAATTTTATGGTCGCCATCTCGAATTGGTTGATCCATATGGTATTAGTGTATCTCAACTTGTTATGTATCTGTTTCCGGTAAATCAAAGATAAAAAAGGGGGATATGGTGTAAATATTCATAACACAATAATCTCATATGTACAAGTAAATTCCAAGCAAACGAACAGCGATGTGATTGCTGTTCTTCATCTCAAAGTCACAGTGAGGTCTTCAACATGGAGTAAAAACTCGCACCTCACTGTAAATTTAAGATGGCCCCTAGCACCGGTTTGAGCGGAATTCTTTGCTAGATGTCGACGACACTACATCTGTGCATTGATGAACTCACATGCGGGTAAGGTCAACAAATTACAAATAACCACCGGCAAAGAAGTCTAACAAAATCCGTCATAAGTTGCCCGACAGTAATACATACAAAATCAAATACAATGTTAAAACAAACACAGGATACATCAAGACTTTGTTAAATGACTTGGCGGTTTTAAATACCTTGAATAAGTTGACCTCATCTAGGATTGACGTTCATCCGGATTTGAGTTTTCGGATTCCACGACGGGTGTTTCGCGCAAGACAGGGGATGCTTTCCTTTCTAGAGCACCTGATCCCACTCCTGTTTTGTAAAGGAGTTCGTGGATTCCAAGCCTTTGTTACTTTTGTTTACGTTTTATCTTTTAGTTTGTTTTAAATTTGTCTTGTCTTCATGGAATATGCATTTCTGATCTCTCACATGGGTATTCCACACTGAAATTAAACAAATGCTTACTTTATTTTTTTTGGACTTGGTACGTTATTTAGAGTCACAGAAAACTGATTTGGTAATGAGAAAAACCTACTAAACTAAGACATAACTGTTTTGGTTTTTTTAATTCCCCGTGTTTCCTTAAGGTAAGACGGAGTTCCTGTGTGATATTCTTTGCTTCCCAACAAATTAATCACAGAACATTATCAACTTTCAGAAAATATGTAAAAACCAATTAACCCAGATATCCTTTTTTTTCTTGTGCTTGATAAAAATAAAAATCTTACTAGACATTTAAAAAATATTTTTGCTGAAAATGTGGAAAGTGTAAAACTTTTTTTCTTCAGCTATTTCATGTTATTTGTCTTGGTATTGGTTCTTCTGTAATTATTTTATTAGTTGAAAGTATGCCGTCTCATGGACAATCATGCCACATCTCCTATTTTTATATACGTGTCATTTTGTAATATAAGTTTTGGATCTCTAGTCTAGGCATAGAACACTAAATTACATTATATGGCTAGTCAATATATGCACACGCCTTTTTTCTCTTGTGCTTTAAAGGGCAATTGCATATATACGATACAAACTATCACGAAGAATTTAATCGCAACTGTACATAGAAAAAAGGCAAATGGATGGCAACTGTGCACAGAAAAAAGGCAAGTTGATGTTCATTAGACATGCTGATTTCATTTAAATCTAGTAAGCAAGTCTGCCATGATAACTTAGCTGATCAGCACTGTGTCTTTTATCAAGATATATACCAATCGTGGAATTATTCAAATATTAACAGTTACTGTTAGGAAAGTCTGAATACAGAAATCAACAACTTTTTTCAGCTTAAAACTGTAAATATTTTCAAGCTTAAAGCAAAACATTCTCTCAATTACAATGGTTTCCTTGATTAAGTGGGTCATATGCGATCTACACGATGGTCTAATCACGCCTCTGTGGATTGCTTGGTGATATAACGTCTGTTATATAGCGGAATTACCAATTAAAGTATTAGAAAATGGTTTGTTTTTTTTCAAAAGTCCATATTCTACAAATAAAAGAATCATTTTTAGCATTTTGTTGGAATGGTGGCAACCTGTTGAAAATAACTCCCATCTAACATACTGCGTAACCTGTATTTCTAATCACAGTGGTTGATAGTATTTAACGTGCATAGAAACTTAATGCTCGGACTGATTAGTCTCAGAGTGAGGCATTTTAAATTTACAAAAACAGGCCATTTATTTGTATTATCCAGTGTTTATTGTTTTGGATGGGGATGTAAACCAGAGGAGCCTGTATCGCTCCTGACAGCGACTCCTCAATGGTCTTGCCAGAAAGGGAACAATTCGCTCAGTAGTTTCACACAAGAATATTTTAAAATGAATACCTTTGAGTCCTAATTTACAATGAGTATGCAGAACATTATTTTGGAGGTGGACCATACACCAAAGTTTGGTTGTGAAGTAATTTCCCATCTGGTCCTTCGGTGGCATCTTGGCTGGTTGTCGAGGCCAAGGACCGAGGATACAAGTTTTGAAAAGGACTGTAGAAAGATCATCCCAACAAAGTTTTGTTGAAACTGGCAAGCAGTTTCTCACAAGAAGCTTTGAGTGAATTTTACCATATGCTGCTTTGTTAAACTAAGTTCAGCTGTTGTAATCACATTGGTTCGCGGCCAGGTATGCAACACAATTAGTTCAGCTATGTTTGCCATCTTAGTTGACGGACATAGATGCCGACTACAATTTTGGTCGAGAACCATCCATGATTATTTCACAAACATTTAGTTGCAATTGGCTCAGAAGTTTTAAACAAGAGGATTTTTTAAAATTACACTGCCATTCGGTTTTCTATTATTTCAGTAACAGCGGCCATGTTGGATGGCGGGCAGTGTGCTGGTCAGAGTGTCCAACGAATTTTTGTCCAAATTGGCTTAGCGGTTTTAAAGTAAAAGATTTTTTGTGATTGCTGTCAGGAGTGCGACAGACGAAGGACGCCAACTGGAAATAAAATCTCATGTGGCTTTTTACGCCATGTGAGCTTAAATTAGAGAAATCAACGGTTTTAATGCTCAGCAAATGAAAAACATCTTGATTTAATTCAAACTAGGCAGTTTAAGGAATACTTGATTAATTTAAGAATCAAGTACATTGAATGAAAAAATATTAATACACTGGAAGCAGTTACATTCTTGGTTTAATCAGTTATATAAAATATGTTGTTTCACAATTAAGTGAAATAAAGGCAGTGACGTTTCTCTCTTTAAATAATATTACGGAGTTTTTTTCTTGTGCTGTATAGAGGTCGTAAACATCCTGATAGTCTGAATGGCAGATAGTCCGTAGGTCCAAAAGTCCGTCGGGGCTACAGTCCGAAGGGTCGATAGCTCAAACTTGTTTCCTGGAACTTCAGCTGAAACATTGCAAAGTCTAGATGATGAAGATTTCATTACTACCCACCGTTGTCTTCCCCCAAAATAGCTTTTGAAGCAATTTAATAAATTTTTCTGAATATCATCTTATGTAACAACACTCTATGCCAAACTTTGTCAAACGCCCTAGAAAAATCACAAAAAATAAAACTATACATTTCAAATGACTGATGGACTGTTAATCGTTTTGGTAGGAATCCAGGATGATATTCATATAAAAGTTTGTTAAACAGGATAAAATTGAAGACAAATTTGTATAATTCTCTCCACAGCTTTTCCAACACAACTGAATTATACTGCATATACAGTTCCGAACATTTTGTGTCGTTTGGAAATATTTTTGTTATAAAGTCTTTATAACATGAGTGGTATGGTTGTATTTATTATGGATATTCAGTTTTTCTATTGTCATATATTTTGTGCTCGGGGTTATTAAACGGGCAAATCTTGAATTCCTTGAACTCTGTCATTGCTGATCAGTTTCTTATCAAATTACGTATAATACTATAATACGGCTAAGACGGCACGATTTTATCTCAAATTATCAAACCATCTCGTTCTGAAGATATCTACGTCTTGAATTTCAATCAACAATAAAGGTAATTTATATTAATTATGTCAATAAATATTTTCTTATTTTGTATTTTGTGGCCCTTTATGGTAAGGGTAAAGGCCGTAATATGATATGTAGAAGTTAAGTTTCGATTGTTATTTGGTGGATCTCCTATTTTTTCATTATTCATTACATTCTGATATTTGTACAACTACTGAAATAATAACAGATGAGAATCTATAAATAAATGGAATTTGTCAACAAAAGAGGATACTTTGTTATATGTTAATATTATAAGAATGTACGATTGTCTTACGGTTTTATTAACTGAACTTCTTGCAATAAACAAAGGTTCCAGAACAAGTTAGCCAGCCACTTTTACCTGTCAGTTCCACAGTAATATTTGAATTTCTCCCTTTATCTTGAGTGTTTTCTAAGTTTTCTAATTGTTTTGTAGTTTTATCTATTAAATTCGGAAACGTTTTACTAGTAATTATGAGCTGGAGCTTTGTGACTAGTCATTTTGATCTGGTTCTTTGGTTCTGGACTATGAAAATGAAACGATAGGGGGGTAAATGTCGAAGAAACTGCAAATCAACCTCAAGAAAAACAGAGGGATTTTAAATCAGAGGTCTCCACAAGGCCTTTAAAGTGGGTGGAATGCCACTCCTCGTGAAAAGCTCTAAATCGCCAATTTGTTTGGGTTAGACAAGTTTAGTGGGGTCATTACCCTTCACCAACAAGTGGTCAAAGAAAAAAAAACAGTAACAGACGAGATATGAAAATCAAACAGAAATTCAATGCGACTAGAGTGTATATAAATTATAATAAATATACTAAACTAAAATTCATGCAAAAAGAAGATACATCTTAAATGAATGCTTGCAGTTACTGAAAGCAAGCTCAGGGTGGGTTTCCTGGAGATTGGACAATAAGCCTTTCAACACAAGTTATCCTATGGTGTAAATGAAAACTTCAGTTCTGTAGTAAATTCAATACACCGAGCTGTACACATGTAAAACTCTGGTCACAATATGTGTAAAAGTACTTTATTGGGTTTTTCTTACGTTATTATAACATTTTCTAACTATTGTACATCAGTTGAAGTTGATATTTCATAATATCAATTACTTGATAATTGTATTAACTATAATGACAGAATCAATACCATTTTATACAACAAAGGGGTGGTTATACCATTAAATCCTTTAGAGCTACCCCGTTTTCCTTAGATATATGACGTAGCGTTATTTCTAATTATGTTATTTTAGGGACGGGGTCTTTCCTCTAGTTATTTTGTTCTATGAGATTAATGAACTAAATAACATTAGATCTACTCCCTTTTCTCTTGATGAATGACAAACGGAACTTTATAGCTAGTTATTTCATTTCAACTAAATTTAATTTGTTACTGCAAAACCTTTTGCCTGATCTCGGACCGTTATGCATAAGTTATAAGGCCCAAAGCAAAGAAGATCTTACACTTATATAAGATAAACCTATTTGCAACAGTGTGCAAGTTAGTTATGTAAAAAATGTCTTTTTTTTACCTCAACTCAAGTATAAATCATTAAGTTTGCTGATTATGTAACATTATGATTGCAGATGACGAACGCAAAAGTTTATGTGATCATCTTGGTCGCTTTTATGGCTTCTTATGTGATGACATGCAGAGATAGCTATCAACAGAGCCACCATAGCCACTGCTACTGTCCATGCGACGATAGCTTCAATCAGTGTGAAAGTAACTGTAGTGTGACCTATCACGATCCCAACCATCTCCAACACTGTCACATACAATGCTCTGACAGACTGGCTGGTTGTATTACAGCATGTAATCATGGTTAAGACGAATAAAATATCACAAGGAATGTTCGAACATATAATTTACTTCACCGCAAATAAAACTGTATGTTGTGTGATTTTCTATGTTGTTGAATAGTCTTTTGATTAAATTTTTGATGTGGCATTCTTGCATTGTTTGAGTAAATTAAGAATTCATGCAACTGGTACAGCATTTACAAAAATGTATATTAATGACTTCTGGGTTCTGTCTTGGTACTTCAGCTTCCTCCCCCAATAAAACTGACCGTCGTGATATGACTATGGGGTTTAAATTTCGCAGTCGCTTCGATACTCACCTAGCTGTCCGGTCAAAGTATCAGGATTTTCTGAAGAGGGAATAGTTGTTGTCATGTAAAGAACTACAACAAGGTTACATCCAATCAAGGTTGCAATCGTCCCTCCTATGGTCACCATTAGGAATTGGTGGATCCCCATGGTATCAGTGTATCTCAACTCGTTGTTGACCTGTTACCGGTAACTTAAAAATAAAGTTAATCTCTTCGTAGCACCTGATCCGAGTGTGATCAAAGCCTTTGTTCTTATTATTTCTGCTCCCCCTTTGTTTTTTCAAGTTTGTCTGTAAATTTTGGATTAATCACATGTGTATTCTGCACTTAGCCCAAACAAAACAAAACATCTAATTAAATTGGATGCAGTTTTCTTCTCGCTAAATAATATTAAGAAACACACCCGTTCTGATATGCCATATAACTGCATTTAATGTTCTACTTGGTTTAAGTATTTTTAATAAGCTAGAAGTATTTGATAACTCCTACATATGGGTATGCATGATTGTTTTGTGCTAAGATAGAACCTCAATGAGCTTGTTATGTTTTTGTTGAAAAAAAAACTGCACATCTGGTGCAGTGAGCAGGGCAGATGATGTTTGCTCGGATTTCATGTAGTCAGAGGTCGGGTTTCTTTGTTGTTATATGCAGGGTCTCAAAATCAATCTGCGATGGAGAGATTGTCTAGCTCAACTTAGGTCTCAACTTTATACTATTCCGAACACCTGTCTGATTTATTAATGATTGTTTTAATAAGCATGCACTTTTGTTGTGGTAACAATTAACACCCATTCCTTGAATACCAACATTTTTACGGATAAATTGTCGGTAGCTCAAAGGATGTTGGCATTCAAGGAATAAACCGTTGAGCTTGTTGTAAGGAAGTCATATATTCTCTTTTTTTAATTTTCAAAATCCCATAGTACTTCATTTACTCAAGTCCATTTTCTCTCACAAGTATTGAAAACAACTCTTTTTTTATGCAGACTCCAACTCTATGATATTCCCTTGGTGGCGAATATCGTGTCAGATCTGCCCAGCTTCCAATTCAAACCATTCGATGGCCACCATTTCGTATCGTTTTGGAGAAAATCTTTAATATCTCGACTCTGGCGACGAACAAAGTGTCCAGTTTGCATCTCCTGCATCATATTCAGACATACAAGGCATCAGCATCCACTCCAACAATCTTCTTACAGGATTTGGGATCTGAGTATTCAGCTGGACGTAGTAGGGTCTGTGCTTTCTTGTGGTAACTACGGAACACAAACTCCAACAACGATTTTGTTTTTTATTAAACTCATAGTTTTTGTTCCTCTCGTGTGGAAGTGTAAAATAGTCCATCAAACATTCTCAAAGGAACACTGATGTCATTCTTTAACATATCAACGTTTTGCCGTCTGTGGTAAGCAAACGTGTTGTCGATGTTTTCCAGTAGATGGGTTCGACGTCTGTTGTTGTTCGAGTTCAAAAAATTTCTCATGGTCGTCATATGCCGTTGCTCCCACACTCGATGACAGAACCGATTGTCAACGTGCCGAAAACGGCGCTACAAGTGTAGTTAGAATCGATGCTTCTAGATTCTCCAGAAAATAATTTATACGATTTAATCGTTTCCTTCAGTAACTGTTAGGAATTTATCGAAACAAAATCCATGATTCAAATTAATAAATAATTCAAGGCAGCCATAATTTGTTGATGATGTATGTGCTGTGGTATTACCTTGAGGTAAAATGAAGATGTATATTTATGCATAAATGCATATTATTATGAAGTCGCGATTTTTGTGCTCAAAACGTATTGTGAAGTCATAGCGCGTGCAAGTCATAATTTATTGAAGATTTTACTATGGGTAAATTCTGTAGACGGTTTCAGGACCCCATATTATAATTGCAGGTAATATCCAGAAAAGGTCTCCGTCTTCATGCACATAAGTTTTGTTGTATTTTTTCACGAACTCCACCATACCGGGGCAACAGTAACCGAAAAGCCTTTTCGCTGATATCAGTCAGGTTCCTCAAACACTCCTTCACCTGTTTTCCTCTGTTGCCTCCCGAAACAAAACAAACAGGTTTTGTATAAGCCGGAGACAATCAACAAGACGTGCGACTGGTCCACTCTAGTCTGTCGGAACGATGTTGCAACATCATTTCAATTTTGTATGTGGCTCTGTCCGGGTATGACCAATGCGGGACTTTGATACATTTGATTTCCAAAAGTTCAAACAAAGCCTGTTGGCATAGGTATACGCCTACAGGGTACTTGTAGATCCAACCAACGGTTCTGGTCCTCTGCTTTCTATGCAGCATTCGAACGTGGTTGTACATTCTGTCATATTTTGAGCAGATATACTTGTTGCTTTACTTGTCCATAGCTGAAATAATTAGAGTGAAGGTTCAAATCCTTGCTGTTATTAACACTGTAAGGTGTTTGTCATACCAGTTTAGCCACGACTTCTCCTTTTTCGATTTCCTGCAGATTATAGACAAAAATTTTCAACTGAAATAAAGTGTTAAAGATCGTCATACCATCCAGGGACAAACCTTGGATATTGGTAGCCGATATCTCGTGTTGCTGTAAATACTGCTTGGGGCTCATCATAGCTGAGGTCTCTATGTTGGCGATCGGAGTTGCAGATTAAATCTAATAAATTTAACAAAAAGGTTCGTGAGAACTCACCCTGGTTTTTGTAAGGTTCGTATTACTCTAGCTTTATTTTAAGTGTGGAGTCGTGTGTTCTTTGTTTGTCTTTCGTTTTATTTTGTTGGCCATGGTCTTGTCTGTCTTCCGACTAAACGATTTCTGTCTGCCCTTTTGCTATCTTCGAATTTCTTTTATCCAGCAATGTCTGCCACATTTCTACTGTCAAATTGTATATCAACTGCACAACCCATTTGGTATCTGTTCTTTGCTCTCTTATAAGCTATAAGTGTCTTGACAGCTCAGCTCATCTAGAAACCTGTCCAGATCTTCTTTTTTCTTATTCAGTTTGGAACGTCAAAACAATTGGGCGTTATTCCAGCTGAAATTGTAGTATCTCAGCTCAGTCGCTTCGCAGTCTCGAAAATCTATAAATTAATCCAAAAGATAGGTTGATATTATACACTGGGATCTGGTTGACAAATATCCAATGTTCCATCTACTGGAAGGTTGACGGTCTGCTTCATTCAAAAAGTTGAATCGGTCATGGACACGGTTTCCCAATTGACTCTTTTAACGGATGTTATACTTATATCATAGGTATAGTTCTCTGGTCTCAGGTCCTCTGGTAAAACGTCAGATAAAACAAACTGGTCATGCGGACTGGTAAATCGTGAGGTGGGGGAAGAAACGACAAGTTTCGTCGCAGGTTCCACGGTCGATCCTGGTACAAAGATAGCAAAATGGCTGATACAACATGGCGAAAACAAAGAGAAACAACCCATTCGGTTCGCATTCGCTGTAGATAAGCATCGTCGTATTAAAGTACAAGGTGTACACGATAAGCTCCTAGAGATCTGAAAGACCTAAGCAACAAGACGGGAAAACCGATTTAACCCTGAAATCCGACTAGCTTCCCCGCATATACTATGTCTAATACGATCGCCCATGCACAGGAAATATGGTTTCTATCAGTACGGTTGTGCCCCTACACAACCCCAACGTGCTCCGGGGATCTCGAAAACCCGCAAGAACACCCAAAAACCGAAAGGGGAAAATTTTGTGTGCTGTTGTATGTATTTCCGTTTACGTCAATGTTATTCATGTGATGTCCGGTGACGTAATTTCCGGTCTACCTAACTTATGGTGACGTCAAGCGTGGCGTCATTTCTGGTTTACCTCAAATCCCCCAAAACGACTCACTGAACTGTGTCCATTTACTTCAACTGAAATTTAACTTTCCTATTCAGTGTTTTAATTCTTACTTTTAAAAGATGTATATTTTTAATATTTTAATATCGTCGAATGATTTTTACCTTCTATCTCTAACCTTATGATATGATTTAGCCTTTGTAAAGAAAATCCTGGAATCTGACTGAAATAGAAAATTCGGGATACGAGTCTATTAACATAACATCGGTGCATCATTGTTGTTAACGGACTAAAAATTTTTAATCTCATTTCAAAGAGTATTGCCTCATAGAGTATTGCCTCATAAGTCTAAAGGAAGCATGCTCATTTTAACTGACAGAGGTAAATGGTTCGATCTCTGGTCGGTTCAAACAATAGTAAGCTGCTTAATTGCTATTCACGTATATGAAAGAATAAGAAAAAAGAATGTAAATAGTTTGTCCGTTAAGAGTGAAATCTCTTCCTGTGGAATGTTGCCTTCGAAATAACACGTTAAAAATCTGGCTCAGCGTTATGGTCCATATAGGATTCATACATTAATTTCGCATCTCTCTGCTCCATTCTGAGTGTGCATATAGAAAACGGAGATGTACTATGATTGTCTATGAGACATGCAAAGCGTATAAATTACAAACAATTACAGGTTACTCTAAGGTCTTCGATATTGGTTTAAATCCACACCCTATTGCATGCTTTAAAGGACTCAACAAATAAAATGTGATGATATTCAAATGTAACAACCTTCATTCAAGTAAGTATTCAATGTAAAACATGTGCATAAAAGTATTGGCGGGGTTAAACGTGTTTGTGAATACTCAACCCTCTCTTTAACCTGTGATAATGGTGTGACAAAAACGATATAAAAACATACTTAAAAAACAACTGCGTAAGATTTAACTTTTAAAGTCGATACATAGTTATGAAAGGCCGTTCATGTCAAAAACCCGATAAATAAACGCGTTAAAAATTAACGTGATAAAATCACTTTTAACGCGATAAATGCAGTTTTAACGCTTTAAATCAATGCTTTAACGCGTTACCAAATTAAAACATTTAACGCGTTAAAAATTGCATTTATCAAGTATAAAAATGAACCCGGTAGTGAAAAAACAATTTATCGCGATATAAATACCGTTGCACTTGCCAATTGTGTCATAATTTTCATTATTTAACGCGTTAAAGGTTTCTGATTTGTAAAACAGTCTAACGTATTTAATCATCATTAAACGCGTTGAAATAATCATTAAACGCGTTAAAATAATCATTTAACGCGTTAAATTAATGATTTAACGCGTTAAAATAATATTTAACGCGTTAAAGGCTTTTTTTTTAGCTTAGAATAAATTTACAAACAGTTGTCTTTAACGCGTTAAAGCAACTTTTAATGCGTAAAAATATAGTTTGTTATAAGGTCGTCTTTAATAGTTAATGTTTAACAAAAACATTTTCATAGGATATGTGTATAGACCACCAAACAGCCATGCTGACTGGATAGCTAAATTTGAATCTATATTGGTTAAAGCTGACATAGAAGGAAAGGAAAGGAAATTATAGTTTTACGTGATTTTAATTTTAATTTATTATCTTGGAATGTTTCAAACAAATGGGCTTCAATATTTTAAATATGTCACAAATGGTTGTTGAACCAACAAGAGTAGCTCAGCACTCGTCCACTTTACTGGA